>JAJLRJ010000005.1:19835535-19995535 GCA_024195265.1 Dendrophyllia cribrosa
TACAAATGAATTAAAATCTTTTAAAAAGGTTTTCGGTTTTGCTTTAAAAATAGTTAAAAATTTTGTTTCTTTTAAATCAATTGCAAGGCTGTTCCAGTCTCGTGGAGGGGGACTTGAGGTCTATGCTCTTAAGCGCTTCGTTTGACGAGCTTCGGGGATATGAAGAAGTGCTTTGTGATCTAAAAAAGCTAAATAAATCAAGTAGTTAGTATTTCTAGGGCTATGGAAATTGTTGTAGGAGGTTACATTCTCTACTGTTTCTAGCCAGTGATATCATTTGTGACCTTAATAACCCGTTGGTACAATTATTTTCCTTCGGCAGTTGTTGCTAAAGTTTTGACAAAGAGTCACACCCTCAATGAAGCACGGTTAAAAGTAAGACTTCACAACCCACTCGTTTTTATGCCAGTCTCTCCGCCCGATGAACATGGTCTGAAGAAACAAATATCCGTAGAAGCACAAATAATGCTTTTTATTATTGAGCGACGTCAAGTTGATTTAACAAATCTGCAGGATAAACATCGCGTGAAGATAAGTTGGGATAAAGGCTGCAATCATATCACTCTCACGCCTTTCCATGAAAAATCAACAGACAGAGATCAATTTGAAGACGCGTCCAAGGGAATTGCTTCCTTTATTGATGGATTTGAGACAAGCACAATTGATATCATGCCAGATGCTTGGAAGTATGTTGTGAAAACATTCGAAGAAAAAATCACTTGCATGAAAGACAAAGTGGAAATTCAGCTCTTGAATCAGTATTGTGAAATTGTCTTGACAGGGATGAAGCAAGAGGTGGAAGGCTTAGTTAAAGAACTAGAGGAACTGAAGACAGAAATTGAAAACCTACTAGCACTTGAGGCATCTAAAGCAACAACTACTGTCAATGACATTCCGTTAAAGGGCCTGAAGTTCTT
The DNA here is from genome assembly GCA_024195265.1 of Dendrophyllia cribrosa. Classification (NCBI taxonomy): domain Eukaryota; kingdom Metazoa; phylum Cnidaria; class Anthozoa; order Scleractinia; family Dendrophylliidae; genus Dendrophyllia; species Dendrophyllia cribrosa. The sequence continues at coordinate 19,836,453 of JAJLRJ010000005.1, forward strand.
GAATGATCTTGAATTTGACAAGGAACTCCAAGTCAAATACGACGACACACAAGTAGACGTTAATCTGGACAAAGGTCAGGTGTATATTTGTGGTCCTCCAAGAAAAATTTACAAAGCAGCTGCAGATATATGGCAAGCCGTTGCAAACATGAAGGACGTACGTCTTGAAATCTCCCAGAATACTACTGGGGTACTTAGGAGCGCAGCTTGTCAGTCATTTATTAAAGAGCAATTAACAGCCAACAATTTACAGGCTTTCCTAACCTTTGATGTTAAAGAGGAAGACGAAGACGAGTTCCCAGTTAAGGCAATCGTCATGGGAATGAACTCTGACATTGCTCACAAAGCTTCAATTTTAGTGAAAACGATCATTAGTGAAGAAAACATTCTTTTAGAAGAGGGCCAGGTCCAGCTCGAGAAAAGTGAGAAATGGCGCCTGTTTAAAAATGAACTTATCGCTAATTCTATTTTAAGTATCAAATTCGATCGAAACACCAAGAAATTATGCCTAGCGGGGAAAAAGGAGGATGTTACTTCCGCACTAAGAAGTGTCAAACGCTTCTTGAAAGAAAATACTATTGTCAGCGAAGTTGTGGAACTAACGACGGGCTGCCGAAGGTTTCTGGCAAAGTACCGTGAACACGACCTTCGCCAAATACAAGAAGAATTGAACAAGCACTCCACGCTTATTAAGGGGGTAGAAGGTGACGACGACGAGGACGTCGTCGTCACTGGTACGATCAATGGGGTTGCCAAAGGCACGAAGATGATTCAAGATTTAGCCTCCACCGTTGAAAGCCAGAAGGTTCCTCTTGACAAACCAGGTATGCGAAAAGCACTTAATCGAAGTAAGGGGAGGAAAATACTGGCCCTACTGGAAAACGAAAACAAGTGCGTAATCGAGTACTTTAATGCCGAGAAAGGTGCTTCCATACTGAGCGTGACTGAAGATGAAAAAGGAGATACAAAGAAAACGAAGAAAGAGTGCGAGTGTAGTTTCCTGACTCCAGAAGGTAAAAACATCAAAGTGTTTAAAGACAACATCTGCGATCGTAACGTAGACGTTGTTGTCAACGCAGCCAGTGCTAAACTCCTGCATTTGAGTGGTGTCTCCAAAGCGATAGTTGATACCGGGGGAGAAAGTATCAAGGACGAGTGCGATAAATTAATTATCGAACATGAATCTATTTTGGAAGGTCAAGTTGTCGTTACATCCGCTGGAAAGATGCCCTTCAAGGAGGTCGTTCATGTCGTGGGTCCACTTTGGAGAAAGAAAGCAACACTAGAAAAGTCAATGGGCAAAACGCCAAGAGAGGAGAAGCATCTTCGCTATGCAGTGTCAAATGCATTGCACGCAGCAAGATCCTTTACTTCCATAGCACTACCTGCCATTAGCACGGGTGCTTCTGAATTTCCACGTGATTTGTGCGCTAATGTTATGGTTGATGCCACCCTAGAGTTTTGTGAAGAAAATCCATCCTGCAGTTTGTCTGAGATTCAGTTCACCAGCATTGATGATGCAGTTGTTAACGCTTTTGTTACTGAGATGACTGCCAGATTTGGGCAAGATCCCAATTTTCAAGATGCTTCAAAACGAAACGTCGCATCAAGAGCAACGGGCAAAGGAAAAGGCAAGGGTAGAAAAAAGACAGCCCCTACATCGTCACCTGTATTGGGTACCCCAGATGGGCCAAATGATATCACGACACCAGAAGGTTTAAAATTAGTTCTTGTGATTGGCGATATGACTCGTGAACAGGCAAGTTACACCCTATTTCGTAAAAAAGAAATCACAAATCAGACCAGTATACTTCTCACTGACGTAAACACTTAAGGTAGAAACTCTCATTACGGACTCGTTTATCAACACAGATCTCTTACTACGATCATTTTAGTTGCTCCGTAAAAAAGGCAAGATTGTACTACTAAACTATACCACCACAATTCTTGTGCCTTTATAATTTTTTTTTTATTGAAATCAACAATACTTACAACACCGCGACTACATTTACAATAGTTACAATACGTTCGATTTTTACAATACAAAAGACAACGATACTAGCTAGGGATTTGTATTAACTTGCAAAATAGTTTTTAAATGTACGACAACATCGTACAAGCTAAACAAGCTAAAATAAGCCAAAAAGGACATGTCACAAACAACAGCAAAAAGGAAATTAATGTACAAAAAGCTCAAAGTTTAACTTTTAATTTACATTTATGTTTTTCCATATCCAGACGATTTTTCATAAAGGCGAAAAAAGCTTCCCATATATATTCTTCTGTTCTCCTTGATGCTTTGTAAATATAGTATTTGGCTAAAATTATGCAGAGGTTTAAACCAAGACGAAGAGGGAGATTATTAGTGAAACCGTAAATGATATTTGTCTCCGAGAGAGTCAAAACTTGAGTTTTTTCATTCCACCAATCGGTGAAATGTGTCCAAAAGGACATCACGTGGGTACAATTTACAAAAAGATGTTTTAGATAATAATAATACTACAAGACCAAGCTCTGTACTTTAGGTTGGGCGAGTATAAAAGTACCATATAAACGTATTTGAGGAAATAGGTTAATAGCTACCGAGAGGGGTGAGAAAATCGACAACCGGAATTTACCGTATAATTATTCGAATGAAACTCCCAGCTACAAGAGCTCTCGCTCAATTTATACAATATTTGCATTATTTGCAATTAATAACCGTTTGGTTTCACTTACATTTAACGTCGTTTTCGTGTACACCCATACGTATCCTTGTGCGTTCGTCTCCAGAAATTATTTGTATGAGAAGACATTGCTTCGGTAGCCATTTTATCTTTCATTTTGACACAAAGGGAAAAAGTTACGTTAATTACAGTTTAAGTTATTCCACAGGTTGACGCGATCGTGAATTCGACTTCCTCAAACCTTGATCTTAGAAGAAACGCCAGTGCTAAAGCCCTGAGTGCTGCTGCTGGCTCCAAGCTACAACAGGAATGTGCAGCGATTGGTCAAGTACAGACTGGTGGTATAGCCATTACAAGTGGAGGGAACCTGAAGTGCAAGCATGTTTTCCACACTTCATGCGCCGGGTGGGAAAATGGAAAAGGCGAACAAGTACCAAAATGCACACATATTATAGATAGACTTCCGCTATCTCGAACTGTCAAGGGGAACGGAAAATTGTACGAGATAGCGGTGTTTGAGATATTTAGGGCGGTGTAAAATTTTGTAATTCTCAAGAAAACCGAACTGTCGGTGCTCGGAGTCCGCCGGAAAGGTCTCTTTATTCAATATAAGCAATCAATACTGTTTACATTATTGTCAGAATTCTTTTTTCTCATTTAGCCTGGAACAAAACTTGCTTTAAGAAGAAAACAAACCATTGTCTTTCATACGAAGTGCAGTAAAACTGTAGCTACTTAACCCAACAACGAGTGCTTTAAGAATATAAACGCAAATGACTATGTACAACGAATCAATGTTCTGCAATACGATACGATACGATACGATACGATGCGATGCGATGCGATGCGATGCGATGCGATGCGATGCGATGCGATGCGATGTGATGTGATGTGACGTGATGTGATGCGATGCGATGCGATACGATGCGATGCGATGCAATACAATACAGTGCTACAACTGTACTGTTAAGTGAAACTGTATACTGCATGTCAGTTTTGTAATTGTGTCCAGTTGTTATTTACTTAACATCATAATAATTATTACTGCAGTTCGAGACAAGTGGTGTTAATTTAGACTATGGGAAGTCGCAACTTGTTCGAGATATCTATGTTATTTACCGGCCGGGAGGTCCGTATAGGAAAAACTGTGCTCGAGGTCATGAGTACGGCCCGAGGCCCGCAGACCGAGGGCAAAGTTTTTTCCTATACGGACCGACCAAGGCCGGTAAATAACTTATTTATTTTTATCCTACTTCAATTCTGCGATTTGCCGAGAAAATCGTGATATACTTCCAAGAAATCATGTCTTTACGCGCCGCGTCAAGCAAAACTGACACAACGCGTGCAAAACCTAAATTAACTCGGTAATCTTTACAACTTTTTCATTCATAAACAAAAGAACTTACTTTGCAAAGTGAACTCATTTCTATCAGTTTATGTATCTCGGTAGAATAAACGCCTGTTGTGTTTGCTTCCGGTGAGGATAGAGAAATGTTCTTGCTCACAGCGAAGCCGTGGAAAGCTGAAGATTAACTTTTAAAACTTCTCAAATTTTTGTATAAAAGAAAAGTCGAGCGTAATTCATTCATAGCAGTGCGAAAGCCTAAAATGAGCTATTCTAATTTAAAAATCACATTTTCTTGAATGAAAACTTACAGAATTTAGATAAAAGAAGGTAACGACTACGAAATAAAAGCATTCAAACCGAGTAATGTAGTAAAAGTCCAAATTATCTCGTAAAATCCGATCGCGAAATTGCGTGTATTAAAATTTATGTTGACAACAAGCTAGTACAAAACTAGAATCAAATGAGAAATTTAAGCAAGACTTTTTAATGAAAAGTCACAGAACCTCGATAAGAAGAAAAAAACCCTGAAAAATAAGAACACTTAAATCAAATGGAGTAAAAAAACTTTGTAAACAAGCGCACGATTGTCTAATTACAGTATTTTTTAAGCCAAAAGCCGCTTTGTAAAAAAAAAGCAACAACAAACGCCGTTTCTTCACTGAGTCTTTTCGATACCTCGTCTTTAGCGTGTTTGCGGATCTTTGTATGTCAGCCGACCGGTCAGCCATGTATGGTGAAACTTTGCTGGTTTTCTTCATTGTTTTCTTCATTTGTGTCGTTAAATATTTTATCTGGCCAATAAAATTCACTTTCGCTTTGGTAGCTTTCATCTGGGTCCATAATTAACGCGAAAATTCAATAATACCAGGGCTCACAAGCTTAAAACAACGGAGTCACATCATGCTACGACGCAACCCGGGCGGAATCGTGGAGTGAGCGGGCAAGATCGTAAATTTCCGCTCGCTCCTGGAACCAATCAAATTGCAGGAGTCGCAGAATTCCGGCCGCTCGCGCTCTGAGAAAAAAATAAAGTGGGGTATTCGAGATAACCGAGCTCGAGATAGACAGTAGTAAATAACTGAAAAACAGTAAGCACAACCAAGGGGAACGGCTTTTAGCTTGAGATAGCCGGTGTTCGAGATAGCGGGAGTCTATTGTATTAGTACCCTAGAGGAAAACATGTATCATATATTTTTCACTTTTGGTTATCGAAATTTATTTCTGTCATTTATCTTAACATCCGGACCACTTATGTCACTAATAGCCCCGTCCCCTCCCTCATTTACAGATATCATAATATGATATTTCATTAACAGTCAAGACTGTTGAACACTTGACAATTCTGATTCGAAACATATTTGCATGAATAAAGTTGAAACCACGTAAAATTACAAATCTCCTGTTTTCAGGTATTGCGTGACATTATAAAGAAAAGCCTTAAAGAAACTCAGACGCGAAGCCTTTCAAGCATCGCCATACCTGCCATTGGAACTGGAAATCTTCAATTTCCTCATGATCGCGTGGCTGCTGCGACCTTCGATGAAGTGCTGACATTCAGTAAGAACAATCCGAGAAGCTGCGTGAAAGAGGTCCACTTGGTTGTGTATGACAAAGATTTGTCGTCTGTGCAAGCTTTTCAGACTGAAGTACAAAGTCGCAAACGGAACCCGCCCCAGGCATCAACAAAGAGTGGAAACAAGAAGCGTCGTAGGTCATGCGGGGCAGCTGCAAAAATGTCCGATCATTTTGACACACCTGCCATGGATGACACTTTCGATGATGGTGTTTTAGAAGAATTAGATCCAATAAGACCCGAAATTACCCTAGGTAGCATCACAGTTCAAGCTGAGATTGGTGATATTACCAAGGAGGAAACCGACGCGATCGGGACATTGTCAAACGAAGAGTTAGATGTTGTATATGACAGCGGTGTGGGAAGGGCCATTCTTACTGCTGGGGGAACAAGTATTCAAACAGAATGCTCATCCCAAGGGCTTCAGGCGCCAGGTGCTATTGTTTTGACTGAAGCAGGAAAGTTACAAACTACAAAGATTTACCACATGGTTCCAGACAAACTGAACATGGCCTTCATTAAAGAGTGCATCGTGAAGTGTCTAAAATCAGCTGATTCACACGGGTTGAGCTCAATATCTTTACCAGCTGTTGGAACAGGAAATGTCAAAGTAGGAATAAAAGAAGCAGCCCAAGAGATGTTAGCTGCAATTGCCAAATTTGCTCAAGAACAACCAACCACACTTCATTTCATTCGAATTGTCATTTATCAAAAACACATGTTTGAAGACTTCCGTAATGCAATGGAGACATGCGTCTCTTCAATGGAAGGTGGACCGGACTTTTTACCCAGGATCGCTGGCTGGGTTGGATTTGGAAAAAGTGCCTTATCTAATTCAAGTTCCACTGCGTCTAAGAAAAGCAGGTGCAAAAAGGATGAAGCTTACTTGGAAATTTTTGCAGGCACAAAGCAAGACATCAAGAAGGCAGTTGATGAAGTTAACAAGGATTTGGCTGATCACTGCACCACCAAAGTTATTGAAAAGATAGCCTTTAGCAAGCTTTCCGAGCAACAGAAGAATAAAATAATTAATTTACAAGAAAAACACGACGTCACTATAAAGATGGAAGAGCCAGTTGGTCGCATATCTATACGAGGTGACGCAGAAGACTTGCTAGATGTTGCTACCACCATTAACGAAATCGTCAACGAACAGCTAAAGGAAGAGCACAGCAGAAATGTTGAAGAGCTTGTATGCAAGACCGTTCAGTGGTCCTATTTTGATGACGATGGTGACGGGTGGCAGCCCTATGACCCGAGGATTAACTTCCAAATAGAAAGCGCGTATGGCAATGCCCAAAACTCCGTTCTTTTCGTAATTGACGGTGCCAGATGTGAGATTGTCTTCAAGGACATGAAGGAAACCTGTCTTGAAGATGGTGAAGAAAGAAATGTCGTAAGGAAGGAGATTGGGAAAGGTAGGCTGCCTTTTATCTACCATCGATTTTACTCCAATGCGACCATTTGAATCAAATTCCAATTAGCACGGTTTTGCAATAGACTCAAGCCAGTTATACCTTAGATGATAGGAGTTTCAATTTAGCCCGAGTGGAATTGAAGATGGCTCCTATTTGTTGCTCATGGGTGTCTTTAAAGCCGTTGATATTTATATATTATCTATATTATCTACCGCAGTTTAGATGTTTGTCAAGAAAATGAGGAATATATACATAAGAACAGGGTTTATTAGCAAGCACGGTTGAGTAGTAACACAGACAAGTCTTGCCTTTGGTTATATTTGAAGTCTTCACTCAACTCCGTTTTGGTAAAATTTGCCCCACATTTCTTTCATGGATCAAATTAAGTTTAGAAGGCAAAGTCGATCATGTACTTCGCGCTCATGAAAGGCCAAGTGCAAAGTGCAAAGTGCATTTCAAACTGCTCCATGGACTTTTGATTCAAAAGGTCGCGTAGTAGTGAAATCTCTGGGAAGTTGTGTTTTCAGTCAGTAATGTTTGTTAAAAAGTTAAAATATTGTTTCCCTCTAATGATGCAACCTCAGCTAAGTAACAAAGAGGATGCATTAACTTTACAGGTGACGGTTACCTGAACATTTGACTTATACGTTTCACAAGCTTCTGTACTCCACTATTCGATTAAGCACTCGATGCCGGCGTTTCAGTGAAATAAATTCCAGCGACTCAAACGTGATACAGCTTTATAAATGACCCAGGAGTGCGTTCACTATAATTCGTCATGTTTCAAACTTCTGGAGTTGCGTTGCAACTCCATGCTTCGTCCGTTTGGCCTATGCACATTGCCCAAGTGTTGAATAATAATTTTTGTCATTGTTGTTGCGAAAGCTTGATGGAGAATCTAAACATTATTTCCTGTTGTTTATCGTTGTGATCATTCAGGTGTTCCAATACCTAATGATTGGTGCGTGCAGCCAAAAGACAGTTCAGGCAAAGAGCAAGAAGTTCATCTTGTCCAGCTTGATCCCGTCAACAATTCAAACGAGTATAACAAAGTAGCAGTTGAAATTAGAAAGACTGCTTCTGTCACCATAACCAAGATAGAAAGAGTGCAGAACCCTGGACTGTACCGCGCATACATAGTAAAAAAGGAGCAGATGGAGCAGAGAAACGGTGCTAATGAAAAATTTCTTTTCCATGGTACCGATAAAGGCAGCTGCTCTAGCATCAACACATTTGGTTTTAACAGAAGCTATTGTGGAAAAAACGGTAAGTTCTGACCATTTCTGTTCTAAGCAGCTTATTCAGTCGAGAATATAGGAGCTTCTTTCGAAACAAACTGTGGAGCTCTGTTCGTTGAAATAGTGAGACACTAAAATTACCCTGCGAGCAGTGGATTCTTCTACGCCGAGCTACGCCGGACGAGAAAGTAAGGGTCTTATTTCGTGTACCGCACAGACGACGTAAAACAATAGGAAACATTGTTTTCGTCCTTGTTTTTGGGTAAAAGAATTTTAATGAAGCATTGTTTCCTTTTGTTTTACGTCATTTGTGTCCTCTACACGAAGTAAGAGCCGAAAGTAACCACTGCGAGCATCCGTTAGCTTTTCCATCGAGCATGCGAGCAACGTGACGCCCCACGTGATGCATTTGTCGTCAGTTCCTGTTGTTTCGCGGGAAAAATATTTCCCTTGGCAATTTAAATGGGTTATTTTCCTTACATAGAAAACAAAAACTTAAAATTATCTTCAAATAGAGGAAGGAAAACCGTCGTTTGTTTACGTTCTCCACAAAACCTATGATTAATCATTTGACGATGTTGTTTTGCAGGGAATACCTAAATGTAAAATGCACGTACAGACGCATTGTTTTCGCTCATTGATCCTATTGTTTTGTGCCGCTCTCCCTGCCTTCGCCGTTGTGGTTGCTGCCCGGCGGACGCCTTGGCAGGCTTATTTCGTTCCTCGTTCCCATCAGATGAATAGAAACTTAACGACACAAAAAAAGAATAAAGGATATAGCAATGATAACAAGATCTCTCACGTTAAAAGTTAAACCGTCTGAAGTGCGGCCGCTCAGAAAAATAGAGGTTATTCAGCGTTAAGTTGTGTAATACGGCTAAGTATTTATACGAGTCAGGGTTTTTTTTCGTACCTTTAGGCGAGAAAAAATAAATACTGACGAGTCAAAATGCCCAGCCGTATTACACAACTTTTCGCTGAATAAATTGTTTATTATACGACAGAAATCTCCTAAAACAAGTTTTTATTCCTAGCGCGCGGTAGGAAAAACAGTTTTACAAACTTAGTTTTTGGAGAAGATTACTGTCGTATAATAAACAATTTATTCAGTGTAAAAATACTCAGTCGTATTACACAACGTCACGTTGAATAACCTCTATTTATTTCATTACAAACACCTTTTCACTGAGTTATTTTATTTTGGAATTTTCACCGAGTTTCTAAAAAAATAACCCAGTTAACTCAGCAAGTGCGGCCGCAGCCAATAATAGATGCACAGCAGATTACAACGAAATGTATCAATCACGGAGGAATGTAGTGCGCATTGATTTGAAATCATCACTAAGCATAACAAAGAAGTCTTCGTCACCTTGGACGCCATTTTAATTGTTGCGTAGCGGGCTAGCTTAAACTCAGCGGTTACGTTGATGAGTGCATGCGCGAGGGTAGTAGACATATACATTTTCAAACTCCATATACACACTATCATTTTTATACGTGACAGTATAGACACAGTAATAACCAGAAATCAACGTCAATATATATATATATATATATATATATATATATCATCATCATCATCATCATTTTATTAAACAAATAAATTATATACAAAATTATACGCACCCGCAGGTAGCATCAAGCTAATCGAGTCGGGTGCTTTTAGAAATAAATAGATAAATAAGAAATCACATTACAAATAAAATACGGAGATAAATAAATTGGTACATAGATAAATATAGAAACTGAGTCTTGCAAGATTTTGAGTGAGACATTTAACAAGTCGGATAATTATTTTCACACGTCAATATATATACACTCCACCCACATATTCCCAGTACTTCCACAGACTCCCCAACCCCAGTATTCCCAAACTCCCTACCCAGTATTCCTAAATTCAAAAATGGGGAGAGGGTGGGGTCAGGGTTAAAAAAAATTAAAATACGATTTTGAATAATTTTTATTTATTTTAATAAATTGTTGTAGAAAAAAAGAGAGAATATGATGGAAATATTCCACTGTTTTAATTGTTATGGAAAAAATAAAATTGAATTTAAAGAAATATATTATATAAATAAAAGAAAGATCGATGAGCGCAAAATAAACATTAACACTTGATGAAATTAACGAATTAATTAAAAAAGAAAGAAAGAGAAAAATTAATGAAAAAGAGGAAGAAGAGAAAGAAAGACATACAAATTTAGAATAATTTACATTTATCACAGAAAGATAAAGAGAAAATTATTAATTTTGTTAAAACATAAAGAAAGAAGAAAAAGAAGAACTTAACACTAAGCAAAACTAAATCAGCTCTTGATGATTTTACTAATATGTTTACTATTGATCGAATTGATGGTATGTTACCATTAGATTATTTTAGAAAAATAAAAAAAAATGTTACTTGATTTTATTAGTAGTAATAGAAATACAAAAATTAGAATGATTTTGGTTGCTGAAATGGAAAAGTTAGTTACTGAGGAAAAAGAGGAAAGGACTTATGAATATTTCATTCAATATAAAGCTTATTTAAATTCTGATACTCTTACTTATTTACAATCAAGAGATGGAAAAGAATATTATTATTTAAATTCTTAACTTAGATTTATGAGAACTTCGTAAATTATCAGGAAAAAGGTAGTGATTGGTATTTCAAAAGAGTTATTTCATTTCATATTCATACAAACGAATATAAACCACTTCATGGATCATGTTATTTTTCAAAAAAGAAAGCTGTAGTTAATATTAAAAATAATGATAAAAATGTTTAATGTTGTGTATATTAAGATATTTACATCCTAATGATAATCCTTATAGATAAACAATATGAAAACAATTGAAAACAATATGAAAATGATTTCAATTTTAAAGGACTGGAATTTCCTATAAAAATTAATGACATTTCAAAATCTGAAAAACTTAATCCTTCACTTCCAGGAATTAATGTTTTTACACAAAATGATTATGGAAGTATCCTCTTCGTATACAGAATAATGATTGTCAAAATAGTATAGATTTATTCTTTTTGACAATCGTTATTGTTTAATAAAAAGTTTTAGTAGACTTGTTTCTTTACAAGTTAGTAAAGATACAAGAAAAAAGTTTTATTGTAAAAAATGTTTGTGTCATTTTGATACACAAGAATTATTAGATAAACATATAGAAAATTGTTGCCAAAATAATGCAAATGCAGTTGTGGGAATGCCAAAAAAAGGAACTAAACTTCAATTCGTAAATTATCAAAAGAAAATATCAGTTCCATTTGTTGCTTATGCTGATTTTGAATCTTTTACTGTACCTATTTCTAATCCAAATCCAGATAAAAGTTACACAACGGAATATCAGAAACATGAACCATCAGGTTTCTGTTTTTATTTCAAAGCGCAAGAAAGGATTCCCGGCAATCAGTAAACTATTCTCACCGGTCTCACTCGCACTTATATAATGAGAATGGGAGACCTGGCGTCCTTAGCAGTCTTTGCAGCGGGGTACCAAGATCACAGGGACAGCACCGACAGACGCCCCATACTCAATCCCAGACTCAACCCAAAATAACATCCAACACCCAAACTGAAACCCGTGAAAGAGGGGAACAAGAACGCTTTACGCCTGAAGGCGTAGAGGGAAAAGCGCAAATAAAGCTCTAAAGGGGGCAAAACTGTCAACGCGCAAATGGTAACACATGTGGGACTAAAGTATTAGTCCACAAACAAGCGGGGGCAAAACTATTAAGCCGCAAATATTAAATGATGTGGGACTAAACTGTTAAGCTACAAAAACAAAGTGGCTCAAACTCTAACCCGCGAGTATTAACACGTGTGGGACTAAACTGTTAACCCACAGAACAAAGCGGGGGCCAAAACTGTTAACCCGCAAATTAAATGATGTGGGACTAAACTGTTAACCCACAGAACAAAGCGGGGCATAACTGTTAACCCGCAAAAAAATTAAATCATGTGGGACTTAACTGTTAAATCACAAAACAAAAGCGGGGCCAAAACTGAAACAAAGACAGAAACTACGGGGCGCCATTCCCCGGGTGTGGGGATAAAGGGAAAACGGAGTAAATAATCCCGAGAGGGAAAGGGATCTTAAACTTTAACAAAACCTCTAAAACTAAGAGTAAACCCGGGGAATGGCGGCCCTGGCGCCCGGTAATCCGAGAGGGACGTTGTGACCCCTCCAGGCACCGCCATTATAACGAACGTAAGTGATGTGAAAAAACTAAGGAGCCAATCCCCCCCCCCCCCCCCCCCCCCCCCCCCCCATACAAGGGAGTAAAATGCGAGGGCAATATGACAAAGGGAAGACCCCTGGGACAATGCAGAGACTTGTGAAAGAGCAAGGGGCGTGCTAGCAAGGACTTGCGAAATATAAGCGCTGTAAATAGTAGACAAATGACAGCCCGTGAAGCCTACATGTACGAAGACAAAACTTTAAAAGCGGGGTGAACAACAAACGAACACGCAAAAATATGAATTTGATATGCAAATTAAAATATCACAAAATCCAAGAGGACCAAATGTAAAAGCAGAGGTAACACATATAATACAAACAGCGCGTAATAGCAGGACGGAAGGGCAAAAGTTAGCGAATATAAAGCCCAAAGGGCGAAATGTTCAAACCAGGGCGACAAATATCAAATTTATAAAGAGCCCGCAAAAGCCCAAAGGGCAATCGTTCAAAGCAGGGCGAATAAATATCAAATTTATAAACAGCTCGCAAACGCCCAAAAGGATAATCGTTGAAAGCAGGGCGAACAAATACAAGATTTATAAACAGCCCGCAAGACGCCAAAATGGCGAAACGTTCAAAGCAGGGCGAACAAATATTAAATTTATAAACAGCCCGCAAACGCCCAAAGGGCAATCGGTAAAGGCAGGGCGAACAAATACAAGACTTATAAACGGCCCGAAAAACGCCCAAAGGGCGAAGCGTTCAAAGCAGGGTGAACAAATATCAAATTTATAAAACAGCCCGCAAAACGTCCAATGAAAGGGCGAAGCGTTCAGAGCAGGGCAAACAAATATCAAATTTATAAACATAAGAATAAAAGGCAGCCCGGTTTAACAATGTATTGAATACAAGTAAACGAGGACGAAACAGGAGGGAAGGGAAACAGATATAAATAAACTTGGCAAACCTCAAGAGTAATTTCATAAGCTAGAGCAGCGCCTTGTGCTGCTGGTTCAGGGTGTAAAACAGCGTCGTTTTGAGGTGGAGCTGGTGGTAATACGTTGGGAAGGACAGCTTGGGCTTGAGGGAAGCTGTTGGGGCTGGTAAAGTACAACTTGGGCTGCAACGACGGCTTCTTGTTCTTGCCGAGGTCGTTGAACTTGAACTGCGATTTATGGAGCGTGAGCCATATAAACGTACAGGACACGGACGTGCGAGAAAGGAGAGCGAATGTAGAATGGATTCTCCTTATATACGCTTAAGTGAGACCGCTGAGAATAGGATTAAAATGGATCCAATTATTTACACAAAACAAAATGAGGATGATGATATTGGTAAAAAGTTTATCGAAACTCTTAAAGAAAAAACAAAAGAAATATATCAAAAATACTATTGTTTTTCTGAAGAAATTATTTTTAACAAAGAAGAAGATGAAAATTATAGAAAATCCAAAACTTGTCATTTTTGTGAAAAAGAATTTACACAAAAAGATAAAAAAGTAAGAGATCGCTGTCATTTTACAGGAAAATTCCGAGGTGCTGCCCATAATTCTTGTAATTTAGCTTGTAAGAAAACAAAGTTTATTCCCGTTATATTTCACAATCTCTCAGGTTATGATGCTCATTTATTTATAAAACAATTAGCTCATAACAAATATGAAAATATTGACTGCATTCCAGTAACAGATGAAAAATATATTTCATTTTCTAAAAAACTAATTGTTGGTCCTTATATATTACAGAAAGATAATAAAGAAAAAAGTTAAATTTGAATTGAGATTTATTGATAGTTTTAAATTCATGCAAACAAGCCTTTCTGCGCTTGTTAATAATTTAAAACCAGAAGATTTCACTAAACTCAAGAAATATTATAAAAATGAAACAGAAAGAAATCTCTTATCACAAAAGGGTGTATATCCATATGATTATGTTAATTCTTTAAATAAATTATCTGAAAAACAACTACCACCAAAAGAAGAATTTTACTCATAACTTAATGATACAGACATTTCTCATGAAGATTATGAACATGCAAAAAATGTTTGGACTCAGTTTAATTGTAAAAATATTAGAGATTATCATGATACATATTTGAAATCTGATGTTCTTCTTATAGCTGATATTTTTGAAAACTTTAGAAAAATATGTCAAGAAAACTATAAACTTGACCCAGCTTGGTATTATGCTTCTCCAGGTTTATCTTGGGATGCAATGTTAAAACAAACAAACATAAAACTTCAATTATTACATGATTATGATATGCTAATGTTTTATATTGAAAGAGGAATAAGAGGAGGAGTTTCAATGATTTCAAAGAGATACTCATGGTTGGGCAATGACACAAAAACTCCCAACTCATGGATTCAAATGGTTAAAACAAAAAGAATTAGAAAATGTAGAGAAATTATTAGAATAACGAGATACTAATATTGGTTATATTTTTTAAGTTGATTTAGGATATCCAAAGAAATTACATGTATCACATAATGACTATTCATTAACACCAGAAAGAATGGATATTGAAGGTGTTAAAAATTAATACCGCATTTAGGTAAAATAATAAAATATGTTTTACATTATTAAAATCTTAAAAAATATTAAAACTTGGTATGAAATTAACTAAATTCCATAGAGGAGTTAAATTATATTCTGTCAATCAATATGGATGAAACCATATATTGAAAAAAATACAGTTTTGAGAACAAAAGCAGAATCAGATTTTGAGAAAGATTTTTTCAAATTAATGAATAATTCCGTTTTTGGTAAAACAATAGAAAACATAAGAAAAAGAGTTGATGTAAGATTGATAAATAATAGGAAGATAGCAAGAAAATTAGTAGCAAAACCAAACTTTCTATAATCAAATATATTTGATATTAAAGATATTTCAAATGATGTAAAGAAAAAGTTTGATACCTCAAATTACCTAAAAGATCATAAATCTGGAATACTAACAGAAATAAATAAAAAAGCGACTGGTTTAATGAAAGATAAAGCTGCTGGAAATCAAATAACAGAATTTGTTAGTCTTCGTGCAAAGTTATGTGCTTTTAAACTTGATGATCATGAGGAAAAGAAATGTAAAGGTATTAAAAAACCTGTGATTCAGAAATTAACAATAAAAGACTATAAAAAAATATTTATTTACTAAAGAAATTCAAATGAGAAATATGAATATTATTAAATATATTCTTCATGATATCTATTCAGTAAAAACTAACAAAATAGCATTATCTTCACAAGATGATAAAAGATGTATTAGAAAAAATAAAATTAATACTTATTCATTAAATCATTATAAAATTAAAAAATAAAATTCCGAAGGTAAATATCTTAAAATATTAGAAGACTTGAGAGAACCTAAGAAGAAATCAACAAATGATTGTTGTGATAATCCACAATTAGAAATACTTACTGAACATGTAATAGTAAGTCAAAATTGTTTTACTGATCATAAATATATTGAAACACGTAAAGAAAATAACAATTATAGAAATCATTATAATTTAAGGTGTAAATCAGTCTATAACAGAAAATATATCTTGAAAAAAAACTTGAAAATTTTAATTTAAATAATTCAATAAAAGAAATAACCTATGAAGTTTTTGATCAAATTAAATCTTTAGAAAAGTCATCTAATAAGTAATTGAGAAGTAATTGAGAAATTATCCTCTTGTAAAATTCAGAAAGTAAAGGGAGAAAAACCTAATAGAAAGAAATTAACAAGTCTAAATTTCTTTCTAGAACATTATAATATAGAATTTGAAAATATTAACTAATACAGAAATAACACTTTTTATTTATAATATATATATATATATTGGGTTTTATTAAAAAAAAGAAATAAAATTCCCTTAATTATTTTAATACTTCATTAAGTATTAAAATTACTTCTGGTTACTATATTTTTAGCATATTTTTCCTCATTCTTATTTGTTGTTGTTATGTTGTTACCATAATGGCTTTATGGCAACTCCTACTACAATACATATACTTATTATAAATTTTTCTTTTTCTCCTGCGCCAGGCTCGAATAGCCCTTGCTAATTGCAGGGACAAGCTTTGTAAACTTATAACTTAATTTGAAATAAAACTTGTTGTTGTTGTTATTTATTTATAAAATATATTTCTTTTAATTCAATTTTTTCCATAAGAATTAAAACAGTGGAATATTTCCATCATATTTTCTCTTTTATTTTCTACAACAATTTATTAAAATAAATAAAAATTATTCAAAATCTTATTAAATTATTTTTTTTTTAACCCTGACCCCACCCTCTCCCCATTTTTCAATTTAGGAATACTGGGTAGGGAGTTTTCGAATACTGGGGTTGGGGAGTCTGTAGAATTACTGGGAGTATGTGGATGGAGTGTAGATTTTTTTTTGGACTTTGATTCCTGGTTATTACTGTGTCTATACTGTCACGTATAAAAATGACAGTGTGATATATGGAGTTTGAAAATGTATATGTCTACTACTCACGAGAGGCTAAACAAGTTTGCAAACTTGTTTTACCGGTTCAAAGTTAATTTATTCGTCCATGGCGCTGGACGGCGGCTCGATCAAAGGAACTAACGGATGCTCGCAGTGGTTACTTTCTCGTCCGGCGTAGCTCGGCATAGAAGAATCCACTGCTCGCAGGGTACACTAAAATTTGATACAAATTGAAATCATTAAGCTATTGAACTGAGAAGCTGAACGATTTTCTCTCTGACACTCTTACGTTAGCTTTTGAATCTAATCGTTTCCCAGTATATTTATTATTCTCGGTTGATGTGAAAAATTTTAGTAGCTAAAAAGAGACTCGCTGGCCTTTTGTTAGACGAATCTGCATACAAATACTCTTAAATAGCGCAAGAATGTCGAATTAGAAACTTAAAGGTTTATGTGGTTTTGGGCTTCGTCAACACAATACAATTGATTAGAGAGATACCACTTGAGGCAACTAAGTAGAATGGACGTCGTTGTGAGATGCATTTTGCGACGCGAAACGAAATCTGGTTATCGTGTTTCACCGTCGTTTTCATTAAAATAGGGAGCTTACGCAACCACGACAGCGACGGCAGAGAGAACGGCACATAACAATAGGTTTAATGAGCGAAACAATGCTTATGCACGTGCGTTTTACATTTTGGTACATTTCTTTGTTTTTCCTCCAAAACAATAACGTCAAATAATTAAATTATAGGTTTCGTGGAGAACGTGAACACGCGACGGTTAATTTTCCTTTCTCTATTTGAACTTAAAGGCTGACCCTACAAATTTAGCTCCTGCACAATCCAGTCATATTAGACAAATTAAACAAATTGGAACAATTGCAAAGTAGTTTAAAATAGCGCGAATCCTTTTTTTCAAGTGAAGTTTTCCTGGCGTTGCCGTCCTCGTTGCGTAAAGTCCCTAATGTCACGCGGCTCTAATTATCATCTCGCTTTTCACTGTTGGTTACAGTTTTTTTAACACAAAAGCGAGAGAAAGTGCTTTCCGTATTTCCATACAATTATGGTAAATGCCTTTCAACCAATAAGAGCGCGCGTAGTATCGTGCTAAATTAATTGTTAAGAGGTAGTGTCTGTAAAAGCGGTCCACTGCATTTCGGGTCGGAAGAAAGTTTTCCCTCAAACTTTGCACAGTAAACTATCTTGGGTCATAAGTAAATGAAACGACTTTAGTTTTTGGAAATACGTTAAATTGTATTTTTTAGAGCTCGTAACAGTCAAAGCGGCAAAAGGCCTAAATTTGCGCTTGGCCAGAATCGAAAATTGCATAAATTGACGAGCTCGCTGCTCGGAAACCACCAAACGCAGCAAGAAATTATTATTATTCCTAAGTTGAGTGTTCCTTCAAAGGTGTGAAACGCAAGTTAATTTTGATATAGGTTAAATTGGAGATTCAAGAAAATTAATACATTAGCACCCACTTAATTGCTTTTGAAAACATGCGAAAGTACCCTGTCTTCGCTGTCTTTTATTTCCTAAGTCCAGACTGAAACGCTTAAAATTTCTATTTAATTCTGCTAAACAAATGTTAGTTAGCATAGAAATATAGAAATACTTTGCACTTGTTGTCTTTCTTTCCCACAGCGACATTACACTTTTCGTGCTTTTGCGAATATAAAACGCACATTATGCAAATTAGGTTGTTGGACAATTCAGAGTGCTTTAAATATAGGCGTTTTATATATTCATATTTCACGATTTTTAATCATAAATTTCAGTAAAACACACAATTAACCCTTTTACTGTTTAATGGCTATAACTAGCTAATTATTAAGTCCCGATCTTCGGTGAATATGGTGAATATTATGCAAATTAGTTTGTCTTCAAAAGTTAGTCCGGTGTGACAAGAAACATTTCTAACTTAGTTTGATTTTTTTTTTTACTTTTAAAGATTTTAAAAAACACAGATAAACTATCCAAATCATTTTGTGGTTTAGTTATTGAAACTTAACGATAAATCAGTTTAGCTTTTAATATGGGACGTTGTTAATGTACTTTGAAATCGACAATGCGTGACCTTTGTCAGTTCAATTTGCACAAATTTGGAGTGTCACACCATGTAACATGTACAAACGTCATTACTATATTCATTCTATTTGGCAACGGCAAAATGAAGGCAAACAGTGATCCCATTCATTACTGCAAAAAAGAAGGATAGTAGTTATAGGGGGCACTCTGGGGCACCACGGTAATTTCAGGCAATCACCACCGCTCCAATTTAGCGCGTGGCACTCTGGGGCACCACCGTCACCACCGTCAACTTTAAGCGATATTGAATCACCACCGCTCCAATCTAGCGGTAATCAAGCACCCTCCGTCAACTTCAGCCGATCTTAAATCAAGCACCCTCCGTCAACTTCAGCCGATCTTAAATCACCACCGCTCCAATCTAGCCAATCTAGCGGTTTCCAATTTCCGCCTTCATTTAGCGCCAATCAATCTCCGCTAACTCATAACGATCTTAAAAACAGCTCAAATCCAGCCAAAACAAACTCCCTAAAACCCATACGGTAATGTATCCAGCCCAGTTTCCACAAGATTAAAACATCGCTTGTCATAAACGAATCTGAAATCTTCCTCTTGATATTCATTAAACACCTCTTTGGTCTTTGGATTTCTGGCTATATGCCTTTCATTGACCAATGTGATTCTTTCCTTTTGTTTATTGATGATTTTCTTCATTTCCGCCATGTTCAGATACTGGCTGTTTTCATGGTTCAGCGAGAAGCCTTTCACCTTACATGTTATCTTTTCCAGTCACATAGCTATATGACTTCGGCCCCGATCCACACCAGTCCACAATCTTATCGCCGTCAAGTTCGTCTGTCAACTCACCAAGCATGTCTCCAGTTTCAACTGTTGCTCCTCCAGGCTGTTTCACATACCAAGCACTGTCGGTGTCGAAGCCTAACACTTGTTCGCCTAACACATCCAACACACCATATAGCTTCATTCTGGCATGGCTAGTTGTGAATGCAGCCACAAAGATATTAGTGCAGTTTGCATTTTCGATAAACTGGCCTTTCAAATCATATGTCATCTGCACCATATTTTCGTTGATGAAATGCACCAACAGATTATCAATCTTATCGTCCAACAATATAGAATAAAATTCTTTCGGATCAGTTACATATTTATTTTGCTTCATATTATTTCGTTGTCCAAACTTTCCCCACAAACTATTCAGACATGCTTTTGCAATGGTTCTTTTTCCAGCATTAAATTCAATATCT
Source organism: Dendrophyllia cribrosa (assembly GCA_024195265.1). Classification (NCBI taxonomy): domain Eukaryota; kingdom Metazoa; phylum Cnidaria; class Anthozoa; order Scleractinia; family Dendrophylliidae; genus Dendrophyllia; species Dendrophyllia cribrosa. The sequence goes on from JAJLRJ010000005.1 coordinate 19,856,598, forward strand.
CCTAATTCAATTCCCAATCTTTCTTTCACTACACTTTTGAAATGTTCATGTGATTTGTATTTGCAGTTTTCACCAACCGTCAAGGCGGATGTTTCCAGCTTTATCTTCATGAATTTTTTGACATATTCTTTGAAGAGATCTTCAGTTGTTTCAGGGAAATGCCACACCTCATAAATCTTTTCAATCTTATAGCCTTTCTCCAAAGCTTTCTGCATTCATTCAAACACCAGGTTCCAATGAATGCTCTTTCGTCATCGCTATGATCACACCGTTGTTGTTTTGTTTCTGCGCATGTTCGACACAGTGGAAACAACAACTTTTTCGCGTTGCCACACATTGTCTTTTGAGGCAACACTGGATGATATAAGCCCCGCGGTGGTAAAACTTTGCATTTCATAAAACCAAACCAGTTCGGATTAAATTTGTCTGGCCCCACTATTTTCACTGGATGGCCTTTGGGATATTTCTTGAAGAATTGAACCGTTGGATACAAGCTCACAAAATCCACATAACCGCCTGATTCATTTTCTTTGAAATTATAGGTCAACTTTGTTATATTTGTTCGCCCGCCAAAGAATGTATCTCTAGGATCCAATGGTTCAACGCAATCCCGCTTCCAAGTTTTCTTGAATAATTTGAATTCATTGCTTTGTTTCACTGAACATTCTCTACCTTCTATTAATTCATATCCAGCCGCCTTTATTTTGGCATTTTTTTCAAGCGTCTTTTTCCGCAATGTTGCCATATCTATTTGATTCTTGGTGTTTATTGTTGCTCCATCAAAACACGTTTCACAACCATGCCAGAAGCAGCCATGAAATTCAAACACAGTCTTCGTGTCTTCGCAAAATCCATCTACTCGATACCACCGATCTTCTAACCATAATTTCTTTTCACCACCATTCAAGGCATGCTGAATATTGCAACTATGTTTCTCCGTCAAAAAGTCTAGCCAGGCAATCGATGCTAGCGAATATGTTTCTCTTTTGGTTTGGTTTCTGACAACGGCGACAGTTCCTTCTTCCAGATAATTACTTCGATATATTGCCATACACACAGCTGCAATCGTGATATATTGTAGTGGATCGATATTCTCGAGTTCAATAAATTCTTCACGGAATTTCATCATAGATCTTCTGAGAATGTCGACATCGGGTCTGCAATATTCGGTCAGTTCTTTCTGGAAGTCAAAGATATAACCTTCTTGAATTCTTTCGTCATACCAAGTCAGAAATGGCTTTCGGCAAAAACTCTTCATTTGATCTGGTTCATAATATTTCTTATTCGGCATCGGCCCCACATAGTTTTGATTTGATTTCTTGTTGAAGAAATGTGGGAAGTAACCTTTCTTTAATTCTTTCAGCCCAAATGTCTTGGGAAACATTGCCAGCGATCCCAACACAAAATTCAGACTGTCGATGAATCTGACTCCGAAACGCTGGATCTCCATAGACATTTTGGTGCCGGAATATATGCAATAAGGCTTCAAACTGTTTTCAACGCACCATTTCAAGATAAACTGAGCATCATAGCCTCTTGCATTGTGGGCAATAAACGTCCAACCAGCATGGTGATCATTAAAGACAAACTGACAAAAATCATCGATGTTTCGAAATATCCATTCATTTCCTTCAAAATCTTGTACAATTGCCAGATTCACTTCATGAATGCCAGTTTCCTGAATACATTCGAAGTCATAAAACATATATTTCTCTGAATAAGTCTTGCAGGAATAACATAATTTATCTGGGGGACAACCCGTACATTGGCCTCCTTTAGCCTTGGTCTGTTTCATATAGCATTTATGCTTCGACATATCGCAATAGGCGCGGCAATTAGAGCATTGAGAATATCCGCAAGTATGCTTATCGAGGCTGCCCGCAACAGTTCGATTGCATTTCAAACACTTCGCAACAATTTGACAAACCATGTCAACTTTTCCACTCGTTGCTCTGTTTTGTTTGTGTTCTCTGAAGCATTCCGCTCCTTTGAAGCTTCGGCAGCAAATGTTGCAGACTATTTCTGGCCCGGCGCAAACACCATCCGGGCAATACTTGAAACAAGCAATACACTTTGAAGGACACTTATGGCGATCTCTAGTCTTAAATGTTTTCTTGCATGTGTGGCAATAATGATCTTGGCACAAAAATGCTGGCATCGAAGTGATGACATCGAAATGATTCTTGTTCTTCAACAGATAAATCCTTGTGTCATAATTTTCGGCATTGGCTGAATAAATCAACTCATTAAACTGGTCTGCATCAATGATATTTATCTCCACCTTCAAGTACTCTGCAAATCTTTTCACATCTTCCAATGTGGATCCAAAATCGTTTTCAGGAACACCGGCTTCGGCGTGTAGTTTTCTTGCCTCTGTTTTTTGCAGCAATCTCGATTTATTGAAACCATCCTTCAGTTGTGATGTTGTCCATTTGTGTTTATTCAAGTGTGCCATTGCTGTTACAATAGCCCTTGCAAGGCAAATCGAATCGGCATTCTTTATGGAAATCACTGACGTCTTTCTTGAAACATTATTCTTTGTGACTTGTAATCGCCCACTACCGCGGGGAATTTTAGTTGATTGCACTTCAATGCTGATTTCATCAAGAGGCACTTCCTTATATTCAAGAGGTCTGAATTTTTCATAAAGTTCAAGCATTGATATTGTTCCGTTTTGAATCCTGAGATAATTTGTACTCAAGGGGCGATCCAGTTTGGCGTGATCCACAATGATTCGAATTCTATCTCTATCTTTAAGTCCGCGCTTCCCTATGACTTTATTTAATATTTCTCTCAAGATTGCCATGGGATTCAATTCTATTGTTTTTCTATTTATTTTGATTCGGAACGTATCCATATATGTTGTAAATCTTTGATTTGAGCGTTCACCAACTAGAATTATTTCATATGGCTCAACTGGTCGCCCACGCAATTCTGCAAGCTTTTGCCTTATTTCTTTGTCTTTCAAAATTAGGTCATTGTGTTGTCGTTTGCTGTTTCTCAACTTTTTGCTTACTTTGCGAAGCTTTTTCGTCAAACGTTTTATTTGCTTTTGTTTTGTTTTCAAATCAATCGGCTCGGGTGGAGGGGGAATCCACGCATCTTTCTGCCTTTTGGGCCTCAATTGATACTCAAGAAAAGCTTTCATGTCAGGTTTTGTCTTGATGTCTTCAAAGCCTTCCAGCCCATAATGCCTAGCCATTCCTTTCATTTCAGACAAAGTCTGCGGCGCTGGTTTCATTGGCTCAGGTTTGGCTTTATCTGCATTTAAAAGCTCAATTAATTCTGTTTTTGTTTTGGCCTTGGAACGGCCTGGTATTCTTAAATCACTTGCTAATTTTCTCAACTCCACTACTCTCTTATTTTGAAATTCCATTTTTAATACAATATATTAAATAATAAAAAAATAAAGAAAAAAATTAAAAAAAAAGAATATATTGTATTAAAATGAGAAACGATTTAATCAAACTTACATTTATCAATAACAACGGAACCCTTCAAGTAACACGTGTTTTCAATTATGTTAATGAAGCGTCCAAATCTTTTAATTTAATACCGCAAACACTGAAATATGCACTCAAAATGAAAAATAAGACAATTAAAGGGAGGTGTGACAAACAAGTATTTTTAATTGAAGGATATCTTTCCAATAAAGAGTCAATCATAATCAATTCACAAACTTTCGAAACAGCCAAAGAAGCAGCCGATTGTTTTGGTGTTACTGTGCAAACAATTTATAAGGCTCTCAGGGAGAATAAACCTTATCTCTCAAAGAAAGATGGTTTGAAACATCTTATAAATAATAGAAAGCCAACTGAAGAACAGAAAAAAGTGATGATATGTGTTACCAAAAATGGTCAACCGCAATGGTTCTATTCTCTAAGTGCCATTAACATTTTTTATGATAATGACATGATAATCCTACCCACGATGGGAAATGAACCCATCCCTCTTGAGGATAGCACATTATCGTTGAAATCTCCAGATTCCACAGATTTTACAGAGTATTCCATCAAATATCCAAAGACTTATTTATTTACAAAAGAAGAGATGTTGGCTTATCAAAAGGAATATGATAATGAAATGTCGTTTTTGTAATTTTTTTATTTTTTTGTGTTTCCTAATAAAATATGAATCCGACTACAACAACCAAACTAAATCAACTAAAACTACAAGATATCACAATGTCCAAGCCAACCAAAAATAAACAATTCAAAAGTATTTCACTTCCAATCAAGGCTCCTTGCATAAGCCTGGAAGGCGAAATGAAAATTCACGAACACGATGGAGATAATTTCACTTTAGGATTAACTCTTTCCAAAGGTGATGCAAAGAAGTTTGAAACAATTGAACAGCATATTCAAAAACTGGCTAAAGAACAACAACCCGCAGTTAAGAAGCTTTCACCCAATCTTGTCCACTTTAACGAAAACGAACTTGTAATTGTCAAGGGCGAACCAAACAAACTTTATTCAAAACTATATTCCAGCTCCGCTGGCGGCTACGCCGGTTCCGTCGAAGACCATATTATTTGCCCATTTTTCAAGCTTTTGCGTGGTAAACTATTTAAAGGTATTTGTATAACTCACCCCCGGCGAGTTTACCTTAAAAGCGATACAACTTCAATTATTATGATTACTCAAGCAGTTCTTGTTAAAGAAATATGGGAAGAAGAAAAGAAAAAGCTTGATCCACGTAACTGGTTTGCTGAATTTGAAGATGAGGAAGCTGAGGAAGCTGAAAGCGATGAATATGAAGACTGAAAACTGAACAATTGGAATTCCATTTTTATAATCATATAACTGTGAGTTATATGGTTGTTCGTTTGAGACAAGTATTTCTCGGAAATATCTCCTCTATCTCCATCGTAGCTAAAGAAGTGATGGTGCAAGAAGTCATTTCTCCTCAGAGTTATTTCGATGAATACGACATCGAAGGTGCCGATGATGAGGGCACTGAAGACTCCAGCTCTGCTGACTCCAGCTCTGCTGACTCCAGCTCTGCTGACTCCAGCTCTGCTGACTCCAGCTCTGCTGACTCCAGCTCTGCTGACGTCGCATCTTTCATAGTTGACGACACAAATGATCTTTCCTGCTGCGCTAATTAAACCAGCGAAAATTATATATCCTGATGGTTATATAATTTTGTCTCTGCCAATAAAATGGAAAACGATTCTGTCTCTGCCAATAAAATGGAAAACGATTATATAGCTCGTCTCTCAATTGAGCGAGATTCCATTAAACAAATGATTGCTGAGTGGAGGGATGCTCTTAAACTCATAGCTGAGAAACCAAATCATCGTGCCACTCGCTATTATATCAACCAGCGAATCGATTCGCTGAAAAAGCTGCTGGAGGAAACTAATGTTCTGATACATACATTTCAAACAGATAAGTTTTTTAGAGATAAACACGGCTACCTCCCTCTCGCCATCGCAGCACTAAAAGAGCTTAAAGAAATGAATGTATGAATTATCACATGGCTGACATGTAATAATTCACGTGCGCAGCTGGCTTTCTCATTCTTCAGATTTAGGCGTGTTAAATTTCTTGTCATATGCCGCTTCATATTTCGCCACATCCAAACACAGATCAATAATCATCTCATCCCTTATTTGCATTTCTTCGATGAATTTCTGCGAGTTAAATCTAGCGCCTCTCAAACATGTCCTCAGATCACACAAAACTTTTTCATACGTTGTGAAAGCGGTTGCGCATTTTTCAATTTTCTTCTGATAATTCTTCGTTTCCTGATAAGTTTTCAAGCCCAAGCCTGCGCCGCTCACAACTCCTAGAATAATTGGATTCAGAGTTACGCCGCCAACAATAGTTCCAACAACAACAAGTCCTGTTGATGCCAAAGTCAACCCCAAATCCATTTTCTTGAAGTGTTTAAACGCTCTCTTGAAGCACCAGAAACGTTTGTGATAACATCGATAGAATTGTTTTAATTCATCAACTTGCTCTTCAGAGAGATTTGGAGCAATATGATTGAAATGGAATATCTTTTGCATTTTAAAGTCAAGAATAATTTTTTGGCTTATGATGTTACTGGCGCGCTGAATGCTAATGAAAATACAATTTCATTATGATCCATCTCGTCTGTATCGTTTTTATAAATTTCAACCCATATTAAATCACGCCCTGACAGGTTCATATCTATGTTAAATTCCTGCCGTCTTTCATCCGCTGTTGAGTGAAAGCTTTGCTGTTGAGTGACAATTCCCGTGACGTGCACTTTTACCGTCATGAGATAATGATCATTATCATCTGCAAGAACGCAACAACTGATAGTAGACAAAACACAATCATATGGCACTATGTGATATCGGCTCGCACCGTTGAGAAAGAGGAAAGTTTTATCCTGTGATTTTTTGTAGTGAGCCGCGAGGAATGTTTTCGATTTTAATGAATGATTTAACACTTTATGGCCGTTCATATCCAAATCAATTTGCATTGTCATATCTCCATTTTCATAAACAAAGGGTGAATCATAAACAGAACTTTCAACATCTGATTGAAAGCCTTTGACGCCATATATGATCAGCTTTGCTGGGCCTTGAGCAGCTGACGACGCTGTCCCTTGCCATTTCAAATCCAGAAAGATGAATTCAGGTGGGGAAATCCGCCATTTATGCATGTGGATGATTGATCTCGAATAAGTTGACATTTTTTTTGTTGATTGCTGATTGATATTCAGGCTTGTGCTCACAACACCAACGCTCACATTCGTCATGGAAGCGGGAAAGAATTCAATGCAAATCGTATATTCCCCTTCTGCTAGTTTAAGCATGTTGAAACCAAGTCGCCCAGAATATAAATTGGAGGAATCTTTTTTATTGCAATTGCATAAGCTTTTTTATTGAATAAATGGGGAGAACTTGCAAAATCAGTTATTCCAAACACTAACATATCATGCCCAGCGCGGGATTCCCTCGCATTCTCCATCAAATATCTGAATTCATCCCTCAAGTGGGAGGTTGAAGATATATGTGATTCATTGACATATTCATTGACATATTTTTTGAGTTCAGCCTCTGTTTTAGTTAGTTCCTCTACTACAGCTACTATCTTGATATTTAGTTCCTTGTCGACATATTGTTTTGATGTTGCTTCATTGAGTGCTGTTGGATCGGAATCGTGAAGACCAATGATTTTCTCCGATCCCATATCAAGTGACCCAGTCATTGTTCCACCTGCAATGGAAAGCTTTTTGGCTGCCTCCAAATCCACATATTTTTTGTTGACTGCTTGATCGACTGCTATTGGGTCTTTCACATTATAAACAAAATTATTTCCCATATCAAGACTTGTTTCCATTGGGAATGTCTCTTTTCGACTGAGAAAGACATTCTTAGCATCATTATATGACATCAGGTTGTTATAGTTCGCTGATAAGTCAGTATAAGTTTGTTGCTTAGATTTGACAACATTGAAAAGTTCTTTCAAATCAATGTCTTTAATGACTTCATGAGTATGTTCAGGAACATTTGGGTGGAATTTTTTCAAAGTTATCATATTAACAGCAAAAAGATCATTGTTTTCATCCGTGGTCATATTTGTGATCAGTTTCCGATTCATTTTTATTTCCCCGGGGTTAATGAGGTTTTGCCCTCGAAGGTCAAGATCCCCTGTCATATGAGAGGAACCATCAACCTGAAGAGAATCTGCCTTGAGTTGAATCAATTTGGTATTGATCGCTGTTTCAAGAACATCAACCTGATGTTTTGTGATTGCATCGCTATTCGCTGTTCCTTCAGCGACATTGGTCATTTTTTTGTTTTGAATATCATAATCCCCTGAAGGTGTTAACTTAAAGCCAACACCTGGCAGTCCATCTTTTCCATCTTTTCCTTTTTGGCCTCCCTGGGAGGGGATAGTCTCATCCGATAATCTTCCATTAGAATAACTCATTTTTAAATGGGCTCATCAAAGTTTCGAGAAATGAATTTCTTCGGCTTATCAATGTAGAGGAATGAAAAAGGATTCTTAGTTGCAGTCAAATAATCTTCTTTGCTGACATTATTCTCTCGACAGAGCGCGGCAATTTCATTGTTGCTGGGGAATTCGAAGACGGCAAAATGTGAGCAATTCAAGCGGATATCTTTTGGCGTTCTGAAATAACTTTGCGAAAGATAAATAATAGAGCAATTCTTATGCCGGCCCTGGATAAAATAATCAATCAATGGCTTTTGATTCTTTTCGCAAACAAAATCATCGAAAACAACCAGTTTTTGATTATCATCTGACAATTCAGAAACTGGGATAATATCATCGGGACTCGCTTCAACAATTTCGTACCCAGCTTCTTTGCTGATTTGACGGAATTGTTTCAGCAGATGCTGATATTTTGATTGGTCAAGATTTTTTGCATAGAGATAGATCTTATCATAATACAGCAGCGGGCGTAAAATCATATCCAGAAGAACATTTGTTTTCCCCGATCCTGAAGGGCCACAGATCAACATTCTGAAAGCTCGATCAGGCATGAAAGGATACAGCTGCCTGAAATTGGTGATTGGATCATTGAAATCATAATTTGGAATCTTCATTTTATTATGTTATACATCTTGTTATACATCTTGTTGTACATCTTGTTATACATCTTGTTGTACACCCAAATTTATATATGATCTAATATAAAATGAGTTTATTAGAATGGCATCAAATTGCAAAAAGCAAATCTGCTTTGGGGAAGAAAATCAATTTTGTTCATGATATCATCACCCAAAAAAAGTTGAGTGAAGAGACAAGTCAAACTGGACTGGAAAAAATGTTCCGACCCATAACATCGAAATTAGATGATGTCATTGCATCGAATTTGAAACCGCAAGCCTTTAGAGTTCGGAAAAAGCAAACAGTTGAGAGACCAAACCCAGGCATAGATTATCTGCCGGAAGTCGACCCATTTGAAGTGATGGATGTTGGCGGTTTGTTTGATGTAGATGAGTTGGATTCGGCGGCTGTTGCACCACAAGCAGAGAAACAAAGCGGACAGCCTGGCCCGTCTACGAGTTCGCTCCCACCATATGGTGACCAACCACCTGATTATGAAAAGTTATATCCTGAATATGCTGATTTATTCCCCGGATATGCTGTGGAAACAGAAGATGAAAAAGAAGAAGGAGATGAAGATGAAGATGATGAAGATGAAGAAGATGATGAAGATGAAAAAAAGAAACATGTCATTGTTGGTAGAAAGAATGGCGCACTGTTTCAACTAGGTTTACCAACTTATTATGAAATGGATGAACTTCTAGATGATCCAAGTTTATCACATACGCAGAAAAGAAGAATTATTGGCAAAAACGTATCAGGTGCAGTCCATAGAGAAAATCACCTGAAAGGCCGCAAGGCAGGTATCACAAAAAAGTTCAATCGAGGTGAAATAGATGAAGAGGCAAAGAAATTATTGCATAAAAACATAGATTATCAATTTGAAGTTTTAAAGGACTACGTAGGACATTACAGTAAAAGGAGACGAGAATTTCTAGGTTCGGGAGTCAGCAGAGCTGGAGTCAGCAGAGCTGGAATTAGAACCCGAAAAAGAAGCGGCCGCGATGTCGACGGGACAGTCCATTATTTCTCCAATCCAAAAGATCTTCTCCAGAAACTGGAAGTCATTGTTGGCTCCATCCTTGCTGGGAATACAAACATCGACATAAAACATACTGGGATTGCAATTGTCGATCATCTTCTGAAAGAAGCATTGATCAATAAATCCCAACATGAAAAGATATATAAAAACTATTTCAGACTATTAAAATGGAAAGAGAAATTGTTTTATCATCCTACGCTGTTAAGAACGGCCGCAACAAACCTGAAAATTTCACAACAAAATTTAATCGGCCAATTGTTTTGGAACCAAATGAACAATATGTTGTTGGGCTTAACAGAATTATCAATATGAGTTTTACATGGTATAACATCAATGCCCAGTATAATAATCAACTGATCAGGTTCTCCTCTGACGGCGGGAAAACATTTCAGGATATCGCTTTCCCCGCTGGGGTTTGGACATATTCCGAGATTAATGATTTCATTAAAAAAAAAAGCAACAGTGGTGAAATCAGCGGGAAAAGAGGATGTTTTTCCAATCAATCTGGCTTTCAACACCACAACCTTCTGAGTGACAATAACACTAGCTGAAAATTATCAGCTGAATTTCACCCAATCAAATTTCTATGATCTTGTGGGTTTTGATAAAAAGATTCTGAAGGATGAAGTTAATGTTGGCTCCAAAGTGCCAAATTTGAGTCAAGATACTGATATGTTGAACATTCATTGTGATCTGACAAATGATTCCCTTGTGGATGGAGGAGAGACTGATATCATTTATTCCTTTTCCACATCTGTTCTACAAGCATCATATAGTTTTACTCTTGAACCCATGAGAGTAACATTCAATCCAGTGAATAAAAACACAATAAGCTCCATTCGAATCTATATCACAGATGGGAAAAGAAGAATTGTCAACCTGAATGGAGCAGACACAGCATTCTCGCTAATATTAAAAAAGAATATATAAAATGAAGGCATATGAATTTTCACGATATTATCATCCCAAATTAGGGAAGTTTGTTTATAAGCATAAAGGAACGGGTGTCATTTTTGATTCCATCTTTAAGCTGTTGAAAAAGATAGCGGCACCAGCTTTGAAGGCTGTATTCAAGAAAGTTGCAAAACCACTTGCGAAAAAAGCATTAGACGCAGGAATTTCTCACGCTGGGGAAAAAATAGGTAAAAAAGCGGTTGAAAAATCTGGTGATTTAATCATGAAAAAACTGGGCAATATGAGAAAAAGCCGACCTAGTGGGAGACAATCTCAATCTCGGCCAAAATCTCGATCTCAATCTCAACCAACCTTAGGAGAGAGTACTAATGATATATTGAACAGATTAATCTCTGGTCAAGGTATTCGAAAAAAAAAATAAAATAATACAATATATAATATAAAATGGCTTTTCGATCGAGTGAATATTTACTATACAAAGAAATGAATTAGTACGCTTCCAGCTGGATAATGTAATCACAGAACCAGCTCTTAATCAACACCAAACTAAAAATGGTTATAAATTTACAATTAATGACAGATCGGCATTTTACGATTGGTAAAATGCTTATTTTGAAGTACAATTTCAACTTCAGAAATTAGCAGATGGAACGAGATATAACGCTGAAAGAATAACCGTAATCAACGGTGCTAATTCCCTGATTTAGCATATGACGATTAAATCAGCTGGAAAGATTGTCTATGATACTAACAATCTACATAAAGTTACTTTCACTAAAAATTTGTTAGAATACTCTGATGACTTCAGCAGATCAGTAGCTAAGAACAGTTTATGGTATTTAGATACTGATGCAACAACAGCTAATACTAATACAGGATTTGAAGCTCGACGAGTGATTACTCGAAATCTTCAAAACACTAATACGATTATTCCTTTGAATCGTTTTTCCTTTTTCGAAGAGTTGGAAGATAAGATGCTTGTACCTATGCAGCTTCAATTTGAGATTGCACTTCAAGATGATGGGGAATTAATTCATATGGCAAATGGTGTTGATGAGGGAAGAGTTATCGTGAATAGGTTTTTGCTTTGGGTCCCTAGATTAACACCCAAAGATTCTCTTTATGACAAATTTGTCAGTTCATTTCTGAAAGAAACGCAATGGAAATATTTAAGGGAAGAGTATCGTCAATCAGCTCCTATACAGTCATCAGGATTTTTCCAAATAAATCCAAGTATTGATAATGTTAAACATGTTTTTGTTTATCTTAAAAGAACCGACCCACCCAATAATGATCCTGCAGAAGATAACCCTTATCTTATGGACACTTTCAAGCTGAATGCGGCAAATAATAACTCATCTTTATCGACTTGTCGATTAGAGTATGGCAATGGGGTTTTTTACCCGGAAACAGAGTATGACAATGAAAGCAAAGTAAGAATATTCCAGGATGTTATGGCTTATGCAATGAGGAAAAATGACTACAACACTGGAACACAATTGAATTTAGCTAATTTCGATTCTCTTTATGGATTGATTTATTTCAATCTGACTTATCAAACTGAAAAACCAACAAGAGATCCCAAGCAGTTGGTATTCAGGTATAGATTGAGCGCGAATGCAACTGCAAACTTTAATGTACATGCCATAGTTCTCTATGAAGAAGAAGTGAAAATTGATAAAATTGGAAATGCATTGGTTATTGTATAATTTAAAAAATATGTTATTAAAATGACAACATATCATCCATACAAAGTTAATTTATCTCAAGGGCAAGGGCAAAAACTTGCAAGAGCATATAAAACAAACAGCCCTCTCACACTTAGGTTGGATAATAGCCAAACAAGTGGAAATCATGAATTGATGCTTACATCCAATCAAATTAAAAGAATCGCTAAAGCTAGGGCACTTGGCAATGGCGTAGAAATAAAAATATCAAAATCACAAATCCGCAAAGTAATGAGAGAAGGAGGTAGTTTATTTTCAGCTATAGTGCCATTAGCTAAATCACTTGCGCCAACCCTGGTTAAAACACTTGGGTTATCAACACTTGCTGGTTTAGCGAGTGAAGGAGCAAGTCAAGTAGTTAAAAAGATAAGCGGAAGTGGGCAGCAAAGTGGCGGCCAGATTGGTGGCTTTCTCATTCCGCAAAATAAAATCAATCAACTAATTGCATATAAAAGTTTGCTGACGGCTAAGCAGAGGCAAGATATTCAGAATGCCCTTCAAACGGGAGGACAAGTAGTTGTGATGCCAACTGAAAGACAATCTGGAGGAGCATTAGGAACTATTTTAGCAAGTATTGGTATTCCACTGGTTATTGATGCAGTTAAAAATATGTTTGGAAAAGGCGGCCAACCTTCTGGCCGCGGGGCACCAAGAGTTGGCCGGCCAAAAGGAAAAGGGGCGCCAAGATTGGGTGCGGCCCCAAGGGGGTCGTATCCATACCAACCTCCTCCATTCTTTGGCAACTGGGGAAGAAATACAGTTGGAATGGGAAAAAGTAAAAAAAAAAAATGGAAAAAGAGCGAAACGGACAAAACAGGGAAAGGGACTTCTGTTAGGGCCAAGCAGCCCGTTCAACAAGGTCCCAATCCTAGGAGCAATATTCTGAGACCCAAATTTGTAATTAAACCGCTGAGTAATATTGATCTGTTGAATTGGATAAAATATCTCAAGATTCCAAATTTCAAAGGAATATATGTAAGGGATGAAGCTATGCCCAGAAAACACAGCCCATGCATCTTGAATCTTGATTCGCTTAAAAATGCAGGAACTCATTGGGTTTGCTGCGCCCCATCGCATGATAAAAAGTTTATATGGTATTTTGATAGTTTTGGCATGGGTTATCCCCTCGAATTCACAAGCGCTGGGAAACAAATAATTTATAACACAACTCAATATCAAAACATAAGCAGTGTTCTTTGCGGTTATTATTGCCTTTATTTCCTTCATCAATGGGCAATGAAAAAAGATTATTATGATATCTTAAAACCCCTAAGTTTAACTGACACAATGTTCAATGAGAAGTTTATTAAAGAATATTTCAAATAAAAATGGAAACATATTGTGTCAAAGAAAAAAGAGTTACTGGATGCGTTGGGCCAGCTGGTACTATGACGGCTAAAAATGGAAGGCCAATGTTTTTCTGCCATTGCGCTTCATGCGGAATTAAAAAAACTAGATTCGTGAAACAAGGGAACTCGGGAAACTGAATCGGCCCTCACAAGGTGGGGGCTGGTTCGACATAGCCGACAGTCATTCACTCGGTGAAATGGCATTAAAAGGCGGCGTAAAAGGATTATATAATCTTGGCCGCATTGGATTATCCAAAGCGGTTAAATCAGATTTTGCCAAACAAAGGATTAAAGGCGCGGTGAATAAATATCTTGATCAAGGATTGGACGCATTTACAAGTGACATTTCAAAGAAATTAGATCCCTTATCCGGTCGTGGGATTGATGCCCATGCTTTGATAGGAAAACTTCCAAGGCCTAAAGGAGGATTTACCCTTCCCGGGCATAATTATACAGGACCTTATAACCCGCTCCACGAGCAAGTTAAGTTCGATCCAAACACTGGGAAGATTCTGGAAATTTATCAACAACCGACAGGGCCAACAGATGCAGTTGCTATGCAACATGACGTTGATTATTCAGTCTGTGCAAATAAACCAGATCCACGTAAATGTAAAAATAAAGCCGATAGAAAAATGGTTGCCGCTTTGGATGAGATTCCATGGAAACAAAGGCAGTGGGTACATGCGTTAGCTAGAAATGTGATAAATTCGAAACAGAAACTTGGCCTTGGCGTTTCAAAAAACGGCAGAAGGTTTTGAGTACTGATTGGGCTCGAAACCTAAGTGAAGAATTACATAAACCAATAAGGCGCCGCTTTCCAAAGAGAAGAGTGATGTCATATGGAATCGATAAGATCTGGGCAGCTGATTTAGTCGAGATGGGGAAATATTCTAAGTGGAACAAAGGAATCAAATATCTCCTGATGGTGATCGATGTTTTCTCAAAATATGGTTGGATTCGGCCATTAAAAGACAAGCGAGGACAATCAGTTGCGGATGCTTTTAAAGATATATTTAAAACGCAGCCGCAACCGCAAATGCTTTGGACCGATAAAGGCCGGGAATTTTTCAACGGAACAATGAAGGAGCTGCTGGATCAGCATGGTATAACTTTGTATACGACGGAGAACGAAGAAAAATCATCTGTTGCCGAGCGCTGGAACAAGACGATGAAACAAAAACTCTGGAAGCTTTTTTCGGCTAACAATAATACAGTTTACTTTGACAAACTAGACAGGTTAGTCGATGAATATAATCACACTTATCATTCAAGCATTGCCATGTCTCCCGCAGAGACGAGTTTAATTAAAAATGAACCCAAGGTTTTCGCCAATTTATATGGAGATTTAATTTATGCTAAACACGTCCCAGCAAAATTTAAAATCGGTGATAGAGTTAGAATTTCAAAATATAAACGAAAGATATTCGATAAAGGTTTCACGCCGAACTGGACAGAAGAGATATTTGTAATTGACGAAATATTGAACACAAATCCTGTAACGTATAAATTAGTTGATTTGCAAGGAGAATCGGTCAAAGGAAGCTTGTATCAACAGGAAATTCAGAGGACCACACAAACTGTATTTCGAATTGATAAAGTGATTCGCCGTGATAATAAGCGAAAACTCGCGCTTGTAAAGTGGAAAGAATATCCTGATAAATTCAATTCTTGGGTTCCGTTGAGGGATGTTCAAAATCTCTCCTAATAGAATAACAAGTTCTGCATACGGGCATTATAAAATCCAAAAGTAAATGCAGCCAAGTTCCATTTCAATGTCCAATTGAATGTTCCGATCGCATGGGATATGGCGAAGCTTTCTGCAAACGCGTCCCTCTTCTTTTCAGCTTGAATGAATGTTTCTGCATCGTTTTTGCAGTATTTTTGTCAGTCATCTTCTTAATTTCATCCTGTAGAAAGCGTCGAGAATTTTCATTTTTGATGGCTACTCGACATTGACGAATGGTTTCCTCAATCATATCAAACTCTGCTTCACATTCCCCCAGGTTTTTAGCATTAAGATCGTTAAAAAAAGCTTGAAGATCCATTTCAATAGTAGTCTTCAAATGCTGCATCGTATATTCTTTAGCATCTGATATGTTGTTACAAACATTTTCATATCTTTGATCCAACTGTTTCAAAGAGAGAGGCATCTTCACTCGTAACTTCACAAATGAATCTGCTTTTCACTGAAAAATTTCACAAATATGAAGCTAAAATTTGAAGTCGGTGATTGGTTGAAAAAATCACGCGACTATCATATGATATCGCAAGACAGCGCAAGATTCCAAGGTCAAATAAATAACACTTTTTGGCGTTATTTGACCTTGGGGCTACTGCTAATATTTAACGATACCTAGAAATAACACGTTTTTGTGTGATTTGACCTTGAGGGTGGTATGGCTGGATTTGAGCTGTTTTTAAGATCGTTAAGAGTTAGCGGAGATTGATTGGCGCTAAATGAAGGCGGAAATTGGAAACCGCTAGATTGGCTAGATTGGAGCGGTGGTGATTCAATATCGCTTAAAGTTGACGGTGGTGACGGTGGTGCCCCAGAGTGCCACGCGCTAAATTGGAGCGATGGTGATTGCCTGAAATTACCGTGGTGCCCCAGAGTGCCCCCTATAACTACTAAGGATGGTTGGACTGTCAAGCTTTAATATAGAATGCAAAATCTGATTGCGCAATTGCATGACGTCCGGATGTACGTTAAAAGGAAATGAAAGAATATCTAATGGCAAAAAAAGCTCCCAATAAGAAGCACGATGATGATCGTTTTCTGTCTCGTTCAGAAATGTGTGTCGATTCAAGAGGTATTTCCGAGCTCTTTGATTCACTGCAATGCACCGACTTAATAGAAAGCCACCTCGACTCCATCCGTTTGTCACACAAAAATCTAGCCAAGGTTGGCCTTTTTGATTTGGACAAACATACTGGGTATACGCCCAGCGTAGCCCCACTTATTAAATCATATGGCGAATTCTGGCACACGGAAATAGCAATCCAGTATTACACCAAAAGCGGCATGTAAAAAACAACGCCCATTCAGGCCGGCAAAATCTGGGCACCGTTCCTGGGCACGGGCATTTCCCGCCTTTTACCACCCATGTTTCCCTACGATCCCGTGGACAAAATGGCAGGCCCAAACTGGAGGAACGAAAGAACGATTCCTTCAATGCCTTTAACACACTTTACAAATGGCGGACTATAAACTGTTTTTATCGCAGTCCAAGCCTCATGGCTCGATTGTAAACATGCTTGGTCCAGGGCACCGTGACGTCTGAACAACGCCCATTACGACGTATGCGGTAATCACTTACGTATGCCTTTATTTACCTAAGACCGGCTATACAACTTATAATTGTTCTTGCCGAAAGAGCTTACGCCGGTATTGGATTTTTATCCAAGATACTGGTCTTGTTTTCAAGCGGAGCGGAAGGGTTGCCCAAATACTTAATTTAAGTCAGTAAAGACGACAGATGATGGCATCATATGTGGTAAAATGTTCGGGGCTGCCCCTCCCCCACCCTTTTTACGCCCGAACGGCTTTATACATATGTATTCTGTTGTATTTTCTATTAAAGTGAAGACCCTGAAAATTGCCTAAAAATAATCCTCTTGTATTTACCCTCTCATTCATTAGCATTCCGGTTATAACTTTTACCCCTGGCATCACAAATCTTCGTGAAATTATAGAATCGCGAATTTACAAAATCGTAGCTTTGACTCCGGTAATTAATTAATCGCACTCGAAAAAGACGCTCAAGAATTTGCGGTCAATTATCTCTAAGAAGGTCCCATCATATCGAGAGCCGGAAAGCTCGGTTACTAGAAGAATACAGGAAAGTAGCATCGCACTAGTACTTGGGTTTACCTAGTCTGATGTGTCAGCCTCAAATAGCTTTTGAATGATCCCCAAGGCGAAAAAAACCCGCCCTTTTTTTCATGCAACTGGAGGCATTTTTGACAGATGCATTTAATATGTACCTTGACTATATTGCGCATGTCACAGTGACGTTTATAAATGTCATCCCACATGGAAATGGCAACTTCGCTTTCAAAATGGCGGTGCGGGCGCAGAAACACCTGGACAAAGCGGCCAAAATACTCCAAGAATCAGAGACGTATTTTGTCACGTGGCACACTATGAAATGGCGCTGTTTTCGGAGATTATTTCCAGCGATTGCTAGCCGTGTTTGTTTTCTGGCATCTGAAACCGTTGTTCAAACGAAAAGAAGACATTCTGATCATGCTTTACGCGACAAAATACGCCAGAATATTTTTCGTATTTTAACAGCCTTGTCCAGAGGTCGGAGAGGACCCTAGGGTCGAGGTTGAGGAAATGGTCAACTACAACTGTCAACTATAATTGTGTGTTGTTGTTCTTCAAGGAATCTATCTTTAACCCGAGACACGCCCTATCACGCGTTTGGTGGTTTCCGAGCATAGAGCTCGTCAATTTATGCAATTTTCGATACTGGCCAAGCGCAAATTTAGGCCATTTGCCGCTTTGAATGTTACGAGCTTTAAAAAATACAATTTAACGTATTTCCAAAAACTAAAGTCGTTTCATTTACTTATGACCCAAAATAGTTTGCTGGGTAAAGTTTGAGGGGGAACTTTTTTCCGACCCGAAATGCAGTGGACCGCTTTTACAGACACTGCCTCTTAAATAAGCTAAAAGAGAAAACGGTGGTTTCAAAGGCGTGAGAGGATGTGTCTCTTTAGCAGAGATATTTATACTGTGATTTTTCATAATATATCTTTGGGAACATCTTAAACGATAATTGCTTACACGAATGATAAAATTTCATTTCAGCCACTATGTATGGCAATGGCGTGTATTTTGCTCGAGATGCCTCTTATTCTACACAGCCAAAGTATTCTCCCCCCGATGGAAACGGAAACCGCTATATCTACCTTGCACATGTTCTTGTGGGTGAATACGCAAAAGGACGCCGGAGAATGTTAACTCCGCCACCCAAAGGGAGCGATGCTACAGATGCATACGACAGTGTTGTGGATCAAACCGCAAATCCAAGCATTTTTGTTGTGTTTTATGACAATCTTTGTTATCCCGATTATCTCATAACTTTTCAATGAGCAAGAAAGCCTATAGTGTATATTATTATAGCTTGCTTAGCTGGCGGTATTAACCTTACGAGGGCAAAAAATGCGAGCGACCAATAGTCTCAGTCAGCTTTTTGCTGACTTTAGAGAAGAAGCCATTTAGATAAGTCTAGCTCGTACTCGGCATTCCCTAACATAGCATCAACTACGCCGGCTATATTCTTCACGGCTATCTTTTTGTGTCCAGTGTCTGAACTTTTAGGTGAGACCAATGTATAAAAGTGGATTCATCACGATTGTTTCCTCGTTTTCGTAATTATGTTAAAGAAAACCTTCACTGTTAAATAAATTGACTTTAAATTGTTGGAAATTAAGTCAAAATTTTATTATTTTGTAATAACAAATGGAAGGTAAAGTTTAGTGTAAAAAAATGGAGATGAATATTTCCGATTTTCACTTTTAAACTTCCCGCGCTCACCATTTTGAATTTTTATGACGTCATATGATTGCCTCCATTGTTAAGAATCAATTGTATACAACAATTGGGCAACCATGTGACGTCATACATATTCAAAGTGGAGGCGCGCGGGAAATTTAAAATAAAAAATAGGCCATATTAATTCATATCCAGTTTGTTTTGCACTAAAATTATATTTCCGCTTTTAGTAAAATAATTGAAATACAGACTTTATTTCCAACAATTTAACGTCAATTTGTTATAACCCTAACCCATAATATTAATCTTTATGATGATGACACGCATAATCTTTTTGTCAACTTTAGGTTTAAAGGTTTAACTTTATCGAGCTATGACTAGAAAACAAGAAAGCGGATAGGTTACGGTTTTTGTTATATTCTGGTAATATAATGTACTCATTCTTCGTGCATGCTGGAGCTTTCCTCTTTCGACTGCTGGTTATAACCATACCGTGGGGATGGAAAAGAAGTGGTTATTTTGGATCAATTTTGACGTTACTTACAGGAAGCCTTTTTCGTTGAATATAAACTTTTCTGGTATGTTGGTTACCCCTTCACACCCAGGTTCAATTAGGGAGACGTGTTGCGTAGTTCTAACTTTTGAGTGTATATTCCTATCGTGGGACCATTCAAATAAAACCTCTTCGACAGAACTTTTGCATGACGCCATTTATTTTTAAATTAAATTTTTTTTTTTCATAAATGTTCAGTTTTGGCACTCTTGGGAGTTTAATGGTTAACCAAATGGATCTGGCTCGATCACGAAAATCCAACTAAAAAGAGCACTTTTGAAGTTATATCGTTAAAATAGCGATATTATAGAATCGCCTGACAGTACGGATCTATATTTCGCCACTTTTTTAAAAAAAGATACGATTGTCAAACTTGGCCAACTAAAGTAAGCGTGCTCTATTTACTATAGCGCTGTCGATGAAGTTTCGCCACCAAGCCAACATCACTGAAGTGAATCGTGATGGAGTAACGATACGATGACTACATCTCTTCCATCGACGAAGGATATTTTTCGGTACTCAACTGGCTGAAAACCAGAAAAAATGGTGTATGAAGCAATTCAGTAACTATAAGGATCAAGTTGACAGCTAATGCGTTAAGTTATATTATATCAGTTATATTATACTACGAAAAGTTTATTGAAGTATTTAGGATAATATGTTTTTAGCGCGTGTTTCATAAAATCTGGCAGCGCAGAAAACGTTCGTGATCAAGGCAGGAATTGATGAGTACATAGGATGTTTTTTAAAATGTTTTTTACTGAATGTCCAAGCAGAACAGGTTTATGTAAAACTCAGCGTAAGTAGCCATGCAGTTTATTAATTAATATTGTAAATGATAAAATTAGTGTCTTGTATGCATGTACTGCACGCAGCTGTCAGTGAACAGTTCGCGTAAACTGAAAGTCCTTGGACGTCCAAATAAAGGCAACATTTAGTTTTATCTTTGTCAGTCGTTTCGCTCAAACTTGGTACAAAGGTTAAGGGTCATGAGTAGATACATGTAAAAGAGCATAAGGTTAATTTTTTTTTATTCTTTCCGAGTTGTACCCCTTAATCCCCCTCCACCAACCCGACAAATTGTCATTTGGCACAAACCATGCATATTAATTAGCTACTTTTAGTTCAAAGGTAACAAGAATAGCGGTCTGGGAATAAAAACTACTAAATCGTATTCTACATTGATCAGTCTTATAGCACAATGTGTTTTTGGAATCGGTTGCTTTTAAATGATCTACATTTCAGTTCCATTTCCTTTTAAAAAATGGACTGGACTAATTTCGAGACGGAAGGCCACTAAAGTATTGTAAGATGCCATTTTCTTCGAAGCACACTTCCCAACTTCAACTGATTATAAAATATTTTAATAAGTAGATAAAACATGCGAGTTATACCTTAAGGTGATTCCATCGAAAAAGAACTTACCGGTACAATGATTATTTTCTAAACATTTGTACAATTATTTATAACATTTAGGTACATTAAAAAATATATAATCAAAAGAAGGGGTCACTGTCATGAACTCAGCAAACAGGACGCCATGTTCTTACAACCTCGTGCTTTTTTAATACCCGTCATGCTTTGAGTACTTTACATGACATCTTTTTTTAACACAAATGTGAACTGGAACAAACCTTATTATTCAGAAGGCTCAATAAAACAGAAAATAAAACAATAAAATGTCACTGTCCATGGTTCATGTGGTTAACTAGTGTTCATAGCCAACAAATGTAAAGTATAGTGGCCACCTAGTGTTCATAGTCCTTGAGGTAAACAGGTTACTTGACTATTCGTCCAAAGTTTGATCTCGGTGGATCTTCATCGCTCCTGACATATACTTTTAAAGTTTGATCACGGTGGATCTTCGTCACTCTTGACATATACGTTTAAAGTTTGATCTCGGTGGATCTTCGTCGCTCCAGACATATACTTTCAAATCAGCGAGAAATTGCTGAAATGACTCACCCTCTTGTTGAACTTTCTGATGGAACTTGTACCTTGCAAACACTCTGTTCGATTTGGGCTTCAAGTATGCTTCGTATTTCGTGTAATACGTGTCGAGTTTCTTCGCTTCTTCAGCTCCGAGCACCTACTTACTGAAAATCTCACGAACTTTGTCTCCAACCCATAACATTAGGTAGTTGCACTTTACCTCTTCACTTTTCTGCTTGAGAGGACCTCCAAAAGTGAACTCACATGAGACTCGTACCCAGTCGTCACTTATTTATTGGGAAGGGAAATTGACGCGCGCAAAGGCGCTTGGGAAGGACGGAGAAAAATTGACGTCGCTTCCCGTTTTATATCCCTCCTTCCCTGAATGCACCGCGAACTCACTAAATCCTTTCCATCAATCATAGCGCAAATGCAAGGAAGCGACTGGGCACGAGTCTGAACTCACAGTGTTGCTTGAAGGCTTTCCACGCACTCGGTAAATCACCGCTCGACCAATCCATCTTTTAAATGCTGCCAGCTGAAGAATTTCCATCCATTTTCTTCGCTGTTTCTTGTAGGCTAGGTGGCTTTCTTCTAGGCGTTGATTCGACTTATTCTGACACCATGTCATGAACTCAGCAAACAGGACGCCATGTTGTTACAACCTCGTGCTTTGAGTACTTTACAAGATTAAGATGGACTAAGACGCATACATGGCAGTCACCATGCCCGTTTTCACGTTACAGCGCTGTGGATGTTTTTTCCATGTATTCATTGGCTTGATCAAACTCTTTCTCTTGTCTGCAGTACACAGCCAAGCTTAGATGATATAAAATGCTTTCGTGAGATCGAAGAATAGACAGCCATTTTCCTGACAGACAATCGCCTATTTTGTTCTGTCCAAAGTGTATATGATCGCTTCGTTTGAGAAACAAAACAGCATAGAAATTAATTCAAAAGTAAGGAGTTATTTCTCGGTAAATTCGGATGGAGAGGGAGGTGGGTGGGGTGGGAAGCATTGGGTTTCACGGAGACAATTCATAACTTATCAGCTCCCTCCCTCTCCCCTCTGCAGCAAAAACCGTCTGCGAGAGAGGAAATGTGGCTGCATTCTTACATACATAAACAAGTTGGCTATTAAGAACAAGTCTCGCGAGGCCATGTTTAGTTAAGTAAGTCTTTATCAATCAAGGATTTAGGATAACTACGCTTGTAGCTTTTAAATGCAGCTAAAAGGTCAATTTTGAAGGGAATTAATTTCCGAGAGCAAAACCACGAACTATTAATCCACCCTGCTAAAACTGTACACGTTTTTTGCTAAATATTATTTTGTACACGGAAACATGTTTTTTCTGGAAAAGCAAGCGTAATGTTTGCATTTTAATGAAAATATAAGACATTGTATGGAATTTCCAATTTAACGTTTTAAGCAATATATAAAATCAAAATTGCTGAATAAAATCGTTGAAACATTTATTACTGTTGTGTTCCATCTTAATACAGTGTTTCTTTGCTATTTAAGCGATTTTTAGTCCTTTTATCTTACCTTGTATAATATCACTGAAAGGAAGGAGAGTTCGGTAGCTTTCGGCGTTCGACACGTGCCGACAAATGGCTCATTTTTCGCACAAAAATAGGTGCTGCTCCTATTCTGACTGGTCGTCCTTACAGCAGAATAACGTTAAATTACATTTCTTCGAACAAATTGAACATCCCTTGTTATTATGACGAATAGGCCGCTACACAAAATCCCATAGCAATTCACGCGTCACATATTCGTTAAATTCCTTAATTAAATTCCCGACACAAAATTGACCGGTCAGTTGGTACAAGAAAGTAGTTTTGTGGGTGTGGCACACATTAATAACACCCTTAGTGATACCAAACCACGAAACCTAAACGGTACGACGATCACCTCCCGTCACTTTTATATGGAAGTCATCCCCCCCCCCCCCCGCCCCTCAACCCCCCGCCCCCTCCCCCGCCCCCCTCGGGACCATATGACAACTTTGCATTGCGGAGGTAATAAACGCAAATCCTGCTGAAGTCTGAGACTTTTGTAAGTTTCAAATTACAGTTGGATAACTTGCTTTATAATGACGACACTAATTAAATCATTTATTTATTTAAGCGGATTTTCCAGTCCCAAATGTTAAATGTAATTATAATTATATTTACTGATTTTTCCGAATTGTATGAAGCGAGATGAAAATTGAAATGTATTTTTTATACATTTCATATTAAATGCAGTCGTTGTTGTTGTTGTTGTTGAGATAACTACTCGTTGTGAGAAATAATAATAATACAGGATAACAGCATTTCCGTTAAGAATCGTGCCAAATTTTAATGGCAGGTTTGATCGTATCAAATGCTCAGTAAAGAATATGTGCGCAAGTGTGACCTGTGCGTATGACGTTTAGAAATATGGATAAATTCTGTAAGTCCCTGTCCACAAATTCGTTTTCGATCGTTTGGAAGTGAAAAATAAGATTAGGTAGGATTGTTTTAGCGATTTTTGTCCACAGATATGCTTTATTCGCGGTGCGCGTGTCGTTTTTCACCCTTGAAAGGGTGAAAAACGAACGATGTTATTTCGTAGTGAATTCTTTCGTTTTCCGGCGATTTCTTTTGATTTTTTACTTATGGACCTCAGGCCAAATCGTATAAGAACACATTGTTCTCTGGTCGTTTTTTGCTGTTTACAAGCAAAGGCTTAAACAAGAATGGTCACAAACGCATTTTAATGCAATAAAAACAGACAGCTAAAACAAAGCTGTTAGGATTAACGTTGGACAAAAGTCAAAACCCTTTTCTGAGCAGAAGCCATGATAAGTTACTCTAAATAACACACCGGACAACACTCAGTTGTAATATGTAATGGGAAACGTATTGGCTAACAGCTACAAAAAAATCTGTCTCAACACTCGGCAAGAACTATCAAGTGCATGATATTGATTATTCAGTCTTAACTATCCCATGACTCTTTCTTGAATTTCTAGTCAAAACGATAGGCAATCTTTCTTAGTGTGAACGCTGATTTCTTTCTCATCAGCTTCCATCGTCTTGGGATTGGGCTCCAACGTGGTTCTAACAAGATTACTTAGATGTACGAAGCTGGCTTTTGCTGGCCAGTTCCCAGAATCTCTGATAGTGGGGAAGACTTTAATTTGGCTGCGCGACAAAACGAAAGCGGTGACTTAGAGTATAGTATAGGGACGGCATTTGCGTTTGAACTCCTTCCGCTATCTGATAACCTAATCTAAAACAGTCTTGCCACTTGCAAATACTTGAATAATTGTCTGATTTGGAAGGCATAATCCATATCAAACAGACGACTCTAACAAATACTCCACAAATCCTAGGGTATTTTGTCGGGCAAAACATGATGAAATGTCTTCTCGTTTGAACGACGGTTTCAGATGGCCAAAAGACAAACACGGCTGACCTCCAAAAACGCTCTTTGATCTTGTTTTAGACAAAATACTCCACGATCTTGGAGAATTTTGGCGGCATTGTCCTGGATTTTCTTGCGTCAACGTTCAAAAACATCGACTGAGACCAGATTGGACACCTTATTGAGAGTTATATAACGGAGTAGCTGGTCAGCTTTCAGTTGAGGTTAGGGTCAGTAGTTTATATAGTTAAATTTAGAAGCTAGGTGGTACAGTGGTACGGTAGGCTATGTAAACCCAAGCCTAGCTGAGGTGACACTGAGGTTCAATCCTGAGTGGGGATTTTAGATTTTCTTTTTTACACTTAGAAATTTATTGAAAATAAAATTCCAAGTGTCGACATTACGTTGTATAATTCTCAATAAGGTGTCCGACCTCCTTCACCCTATGTTACCTCATGCCCGCCCGCCCGCCATTTTGAAAGCGGAGAAGGCCCTGGTGTCGAGGTTGCGAAAAAGTAGCAGACACGGGAAGGATGCGTATCACAGAATGATTGAGCAGGAAAGGGAGAAAATTTTGTTAATGAAGGAGTTATGCCGAAATACAAGTAAGTCAAAGGCAGGCCATAGCCTGCGTAACAGACGCTGGTCACACATAGCGCCCCCTCCCCCCCGAAATTTCGCCTGGATGATTCGCTTCTATGCCTGTCTCGTCCCCAGGCGTCGCTACTATTTTTATCTAGCACGATTCCCCTGTAAATCTGTGGGACCTGTGGCCCGGGAACGACGAAGCCTCTCCAAACACCCTCTTCTTAACTTTTTTTCAAGCCACCCTGAGTGCGAAACTAGAGACGTTTGATTTTCATCTCATACAGCAACCATAAAAGTACAATAGTTTGCAATAATTTCTACATTATAAATGGTTCAGTCTTCAATTACCTACCTGCAGTACCATTATTTTTAGTTCCTAAATTTGTGCTACTTAGTGATAAAATTATCTATTTTAAATGTGCATTGTCATATTGTTGTCGTTGCTTTTCTTTTCCTTGTTTTGTTCTTGTTGTTTTTAACAGATGAAGTTTGTAAGACTAACAGTAACATTAACGATACATGGGCTTTCAGCAGCGTGAAAGCTCTTCAGCCCGGGTCAAACGAGAACATCGGGAACATGAGTAACCGAAAGTTGACGAGAATTTTTTTTAAGTCTCTCTCTCCGGCTCTCTCGTTTCTCCTTTCATAGTCAATAAAGCTTGATGGTAAGCGTTTTGCAGCCTTGACCGTACACAACCACAATATATTCAAATGAAACCTCGTTCCAGGGCCTTCTGATTCAATTTAGTGGCGCGGAGAAACCCCTGAAAAAACCACTGATAAACTACAGTAATAACCCGCATATAAGAACCTGAATTTTTCAATTTAGCCTAAATAGGTTCTTATATAAATGGTACTTAAAGGAAATTTAGCCTAAACAGGTTCTTAAATAGGTTCTTAAATTTGCATATGTATTTCATCGGAATATATTGTATATATATTGCAAATACAGTATCATCTCATAATAAATCATTTATAATGTACCATGTAGAGCAATGCCTATAGGCAGTTCAGTGCAGATACAGTAAAACTATATGTTCTTAACAAAACATAACAGTTTAGAAACTCATGTTGATAACAAATTCTACAGCAACCCCACTGATAAGAACCTAACTTAAAATTTTAGGCTAAATAGGTTCTTATGTAGAGGGGGCTTAAAATGAGAATTTTAGCCTAACAGGTTCTTAAAACCCAGGTTCTTATATGTGGGTTATTACTGTACTGACAAACCCATGGGCCCTATTTATCAAAAGTCTCGGTAACTTTTCGGGACCGGAAAACTATTTTCTGTGTGCAAAGTTCACATTAAAGATGCATATTTGTTGGTTTTAAAGGCTAAGCAATAAAATTCTAAGGTGACGAAACAATTCCGGCTAGTTTGGGGGTTAATGCACCCTATAGATTCTGATTTTAAAATTTAGCTCCGGGCCCGGAAAGTTATCGGCGGAACTTCAAGAATTGGGCACCTGTTCCGATTAAAACAAGTGTTCCAGATTGCGAGAAAACAACTATGGCTGTCTAACCCTGGAAATAATTTGCCACTCCAGAAACGCCAGGTAGACTGCGCACCAGGTAACCAGCGTTAGTTACGATAGGTTGATGATTTCCAAAGGTAACCATTAACCAATCACAGCTCATATTGGTTACCCAAACGATCCCAGAAATCTTAGCGCCAAAAGCTGGTGCTCAGTCTCCCCACCGTTTCTGAAGTGGCTAATCTCCGACGACGATAGTTTATTTGTTAAAGTGACAAAATACTCCTCTTAGAGCAGATACCACGCAACTCTTAACAACCTCTAATTTCATTGGACCTGGGTATCACGCAGCTCTATTATTTTCAGGGCTAGGGTCCATTGTTGTGTTGTTTGTTCTATTGCTTTCTCGGCAAATCAGAGAAGACCTTGTAACAGCTGCGTACTGCCCCTCTTGGAGCATTACGGCCGTCATTTTGAACGAGAAGGCCTGGCTTATTGAAATGTGCTCAAATTTTCGATAAGAATTCAAACTTCAACTCTCAACTGACTGTTACAACGCATCATCATCATCATTTTCTCCTACTGAAGAATAGCGCTGCTACGGCTACCTCTCAGGAAATCTTCTTGCAGCTCTCACGGTCTCTCGTTCTCGTTTGACAAGGAGTACAAAGTAAGTATTGGTGGTTTGCACGTGCAGCCATGTTGGATAACAGAACAATGAAATTTCCATGTTTTGGCAACTTTATTATTTTTATTAGGAAACATCACCTCCCTCGATTCTTTCAAAAGACAATTTCGCAGCATGGACCTTTCCTCAAGCATGGTATATGCATGCACGAACTGCCTACTATGACCTGACCTTTCTATTGTAACTATTGTTATTATTTTTTTTTTAATATTATATTATCTTACTATGCTTTCTTAGATGGGTAGTTAGGTGCCCAAAATTAGCAGAGGGTTAACCCTCGGCTATGACTTCTGACACGTTAATAAAGTTATGACGATGACGATGGTAATGATTATGAAAATGACTTCTGTTGTTTCTGTCATTCAACTGGCCGCCTTGCAAACCACCAATAGATATAAAGATTTAATGCTTATATATAACGACTTCGAGGACTGGTTTTACATTATTCACTGCTCGTTTATTTGTTTAAGAGTTCTTTTGCGGAAGCTTGACTGTTATCTGCCAAGACAAGAAAACAAAATATAGAACCATGAAACGACACGTTACGTTGTTACCGTAAATCCTCGGGGGGGGGGGGGGGGGGGGGGGGGGGGGGCGTTTGTATTTCAAGCGCGTTTGAGGAGTTTGAGAAGGGGCTTAACAGAGGGGGAGGGGGTGATGCTTATTACAGTTTAGCGTAACGCGATGTGATCCCAAAATCCCTGCACGTGGATAAACGTCCATAAACCATACTTTTATTAGACAATGAAGTGTTATACATTCATGATTACCGTAATTATGATTATTGTTATAATTTCAGTAAGTGCCCGTAATATTTTCCCCATAACTCGTGTGTTATTTGGTGCCTGGATTGGTACTGTAAAAATATACAGGTAATGCAAACTGTCGTTTTACTGTTTTGGTTGTAAAGAACATGGGGAGGTGGGCGGGGTGGGGGGAGAGGGCGGGGAGCTTAAAAAGAGAGAGGCGGCTTTATAAATTTCTTGCGTCAAAAAGTGGAGGGGGGCTTATTTAAGAGGCAGGGGCTTAATAGATGATTTACGGTAATTCCTCTATCGCCATTTTAAACCAGAGAAACACTGGGTACTAGATGCCGCAGCAACGCCACCCTAACCGGGCGACTGTTGTCCTGACCTCTTTTTTTAAAGAAATATTTAACATTTTATTTTTTTTGTCAAGAAAAATTGCGGGAAAAAAGGTGACGTTGATAAATGATTCGCTCCTCACTATCTGAACGCCTGAAGCAGGCTAGCTTTGTTCCATGCTAGTGTTATACAAAAACTGATCTTGTCTAAGGAAACAATAGGTGCGGTTACACACACCACGGTAAATGACATTTCCCATGGTAGATCATCCCGCGGTGCATCACACTTGGGTTTAGTATACCGTGTTAACCAGCGGTTACACGCGATTTGTGATTTGCCAAAATAAGAATTAAAAAATGTCATGCAATTCAGTGAATCACTTTTCCTTTGCGGTTACGTGATGTCAAACGGAGCATCGTGATTGGCTCTTGAACCTTGGACATCAAAACACCATTGCAACTTACCACGTTAAATATTATGGGCGATTCTTGTGATCTTTTTTATGTATCCATGGATATTTACCATGTGAAATTTACCCTGGGAAATGTCAGTCACACTCACTAAATGCAGTTTCCCGTGGTGAAAGGGTCATTTACCAAGGTAAAAGTGCCCTGTGTAACCGCACCTAATCTATCTCGTCAGAGGACACACCTTTTCCAAACCACCTTTTTGCACCTCAGATATAAGATAACACAGTTCTCTCCCGGCTTGCGTACCGTAGTTTTCTTAGCAGTCGTTATTCGTCACGCAATGCTTCACGCCGTTGCGTGACGACTCAAATAAAACTGTGGCGTACAATACATTGATTCGGTTGCTTACCGTTTTGACTTCCGAATACTGCTGCAATCCATATTCACCCCTAAAAAACAATAAACGGTTCTAGTAAGCCTGGGGTAATTACTAAAACATAATAAAAGGCATTCTAAGGTCAAATAAATAACCGGTAAGCTTGGGCGTTCTTGTTTGGTTTCCATACATCGCCGTTATTCCAAAAATGGGGGCTATTTTAATATTTTTCTGTATGTATGTTAATTAGCCCTGGTTACGTCAGCGTGTGCAAAATACAAAATAATTTTCACGCAAATATATATGAGGTGAAAGCGAGTGATACACAACAAATATTGATCTTAGGAATTTTACTTGATCTTCCATTAGGCTTTTTTCGCCTCCTCGTCCTTTTGATCTTTGCCAATGAAAGCCTGAAATCGAATGGCATCACGATCGATACCGGCGGGACATCATAAAACCCGCGGGACAAAAACGATGCGAATAGTATGGTTTTCCTATGCGTCGAACGCAATAAATTGCCCGCCATTTTGGAATAAGGTGTATTGAGGCACAAATCATTTGTTCCTGAGATTGAGTTTTAGAGATAGCTGCTGCAAATCTGCCTCACGCCCAAACTACACAATCGTGGGCCCGAGCTAACAGCAAGATACTGAGAGCTGGGTGGTCAAGTTATATTGCCTGTTATACTGTACACCAAGTGGCATCCACTCGGGTTAAATCTTATGTGTTCTATTGTGAAGGAAACTGACACATAAGTTCACAGAGTAAATAATGACTTCCTGAAGTATAAAAAAGTCCATAAAGATCTCAGAGAACCCGAGTTGCAAACACTATTCAGTAGCCAGTTATGATTCGCCCATTGTAAAGAAAATTCGCGGATCCTGTTTTTTTTTGGATATTTTTAATTCAGGAAGTAACTATTTAACTCTTTGAGCTCATTTTATGGACGAATTCTTTCACCATTGTCTTATCTTGGGTGAATCATCACAGCCGAGTTTGCACACCGGGTGTCTCGAAAACGAAGACCTCTAGAACGAAGACCCAAAGACCCTAAGACCGTAAAACCCCAAAAACTCGAAAACGAAGATCCCTAATATTTCTTACAATAAAAAAATGCATTTATACCTTCAATGAAATATTTAGCTTCTTCCTTCGGTCCTGAGTATGTTTAGATTGGCAAGGCGTATCCGCCATCTTGAACTAAGTAACCACGCTCCTATTCATGGCCGGGAGGAAGCGAGGCACTGACCGTTTCAAATTTTAATCCGGAACATTCGATTTTCCGTTCGATTTAGAAACAAACAGATCTTAGATTGCAATCTGAGCGATCCACGTCCGGAGGTGGCCTGTCAGAATTCGGGGCAAAGTTGAATGTCCCCAGAAAGCTAGACAAGGAGGCGTGTGACCCAAACAGTTTTACTCAGTTTTACTCAGTTGGAAATGTCCTCCGAAGATGAATTTGACTACCATATTGACTACGAAGGTCTGCACAACTGTTGATGTCACAAGCCCTAATTTGCATATTTTGGCCGCGCGCTGGTTGTCCCATATTTTTGGCTCAAATAGGCCAACTTTGAGGTAAGAAAAAACACATAGATTGCTTAAATTGGATAATTTGAAAATTAAATTGCATAACTTAAATTGAAAAATTATGAATCAGTGGAACATGGACTTCAATTTTTTTAGTATAAAAAACGGGTCGAAAATTTCATTTCATAGGCACTTAAAGCCTCGTACTCGAAATTGGGCTATAAAAGGAAGGGTTTCACGGTTCGGCGCATGTGCAAGCAACCTCGTTCCCTTCGAGAGAGGGGCGGCGGCCGCCCGCACCTCTGTCGAAGGGAAAAGCCCTGGGAACGAGGTTGATGTGCAAGCTATGGCGTAATCCATTTAATTCCATTGTTTAGACCAATCGGAAACGAGTAGATAACTTTGGCGGGAAATTTGACCGTGAAAATGTCGCGGTCTGTCAACTGATTGTATAGATGATTAAAGCGGAGCTCTGCGGGCCGAAGGCCCGCGCGGAGCCCCATACTCATAGAACCTAGAACCTATGCCCGTCATTTTTCATGGTCATGGCTAGCGGAATGTTTCGCGGGCGCGTGCGTGTGCGGCCCGCCGCGCCCGCCGCCCGTGTTGGACACGGCTAGTTCGCGGTCGTGTATGACGTCGCAAAACATGCGCGTATGACGCCACACAACATCCGAGATGCTTGTTTTCATTACGGATTTCACAATCAAAGAAGCGGAGATTTATTAAAGAATTTCCAAGCAAGCGAGGGACTTAAAGGTAAAACGGATTACATTTTTCGATGGGAATTTATGTTGATATCAATCTGTGATTGCCTTTTTCTTTGTGTTCTCGCTAGTTTTGGAGAATTGTTTAAAAAACGTGGTCAATTAAATTCAGTTGTTTTGATTTACTTCATCGGAGACATCTTGGCCTCGATGAGCTATAAATGGTTCGCGTTTTGCTTTTAAACATAAACTTATGGAGATTTGAATAAAAGTTTTCGAAAGAAGATTGTGTTGTCCATTTTTATGTGTTTGTTCATTCATTACATAGGTTGAAAAGCGATTTTATGTAAACAAAACAAGACTTGGATTTTATAGTTCTAAACTTCACTCGCGTGGTCTTATGCAAATATGTTTGTGTATTTTTTGCAATCTTGATTTCGGACAATTTTTTATAAGAAACAGGTGTATTGAAATTTTATTTGGAAATTAGTCGTACTAGTTATTCTAGACGGAGAAAAAGTTGTTTTTGTGAACTTTTGTACGGTCTAAATGTACTGTGCAAACGGTCGCGTAAGTCTGTTTTTGAGAATTGCTAAAATTTTAAAATAGCCCGGTCGTCAATTTTATTCTTGTGCTTCTGACCTTTCACCTCAGTTAAGTTTACAGTGTATCATCGGCTTTCTGTTCAAAGAGCGACGCTGTCAGGCTCAGCCTATCTATCTATATATATATAGACAGTTAAAGTGAGAACAGAAATTTTCACAACAAAGATTATGAGTGAAAAAGTGCCTCAGCCGGGAGTTGAACCCGGGTCTCCTGATGACCGGACAGATGCCTTAACCACTAGGCCACTGAGACAACCACACTTACACAAACACAAACAACACATTTGTGGCTTCATAGTGGAAAGCTCTTGGGAGACATTTACACAAATTCTGCAATTAGTATCGCGTCACTTTACCCAGTCGTTCAGCGATTCACAGTCCACTCCCCAAGGAAATTAAATTACAAATTAGTGTCGGAAGGGAGATATGGACAACTAATTGCCTCATAATCTTTGGATCACCAACCAATCGAAAGAAATCGCTGTGAATCGCCTTCTTAACGAGAATAGGTTGGTGATCCAAAGATTATGAGGCAATTAGTTGTTCATATCTCCCTTCCCACACTAATTTGACATATATATATATATATATATATATATATATATATATACTCGTAGACTTGTGAATGGCCTCGCAAACAATGCTCACCTGAAATCTTTTATTGGAGGATCACTTGAGCGATCGTGGAGACTTGAAATTTGTCGTATAAACTTGATTTGTAAAGGTCAAGACACCTCCAAGAGAGGGCTACTGGATAAGAAGATTAAAACCTGGGATAAACAATTTAACTTTTTAATAAGCGCGGATTAGTTCTAGAATTTTCTTTTACCGTTTTGTCACATAAGTCACTCGCTTTTTCCGGTGACACATAGTTAATAGTTAGTTTAAATGTTGCAAAACCTTGTTTTGGCCAATAGAATTATGTTTTACCTTTTCGTCACACAGACGTTAGTCGTTATTTTCCGTTACATGCAGCTTTTACGTTGACTTACCTGTAAAATCATCATAACGCTCCTGAGGAAGGCCGAGACGGCCGAAACGTCGAGCTAATTACAGTGAAACTACCTCAACCGGGGCCACCCGAGGACTTTCAGCCAATCAGGGACCGATTCTTAAACAAAGAATTGGGCATGCGGACCTCACGGGAAACTGTATCATTATGTGATTGGCTAATTTCGATCCTAAATTTCTAGCCGTCTTCGAAAACTTTGCGCGTTTTCTTTACGGCTAAATTGCAAAAGCTATTGATTTTACAGCAGAATCCTGATTTTTCAAACGGAAATTGGTTCGAAAAACCGAAGGTGGTATTGACTGAAATCAAATCCACGGGAAACGAGTTTTGGTTCGAATAACCGGGAGTTTCGAAAAATCGGGATTCCAGTGTATTTCTACAACAAGAAATTATTCCCGTTATCGGAAGCGCTTGCGTATCGGAAAAAATCATCCTGGTAAGCGGCTGGGATGTTTTTATGTCAACAAGACAAGTGTTCAGTTACTGTATGTTATTACGGCAGTAACGTTATTACATGTCGTTAATGTACGAAATTCGTAAACTTCTCGTTCGAAATAAAAAGCGTTTTATTTCCATTTCCGTAGAAATAGTTTTGTAGCAATCGAAGAGAAAAAATAGCAGGGTCAATCGCAGGAAAGCCGCTCAATGTTGCGTGAGGATTTCATTTCCCGAATGAATTTCTCTAATGACTAAACTACATGTTGAGGGTTCCAGGGTATGCACGTGCATTTCGAACTTGAAAACAATACCCGTTAATAATGAGGACGCTCACTTGTAAACAGAAAATCTGTCAGATTGCTCAAGAACTTGGAACCAGCCGTCATTTTGTTCAAAATGTCTTATACGCGACTACGATTTGACCAACTCATGTTTTCAAGCTCCAAAAGGTCACAGAGGGCGCACCGTTCCCACGCCAAATGCAGTTGATTGCATTGAAATTGAAAAACTTTGTAAACCAAAAATAAAAATAAAAAAAAATCCTTTCGTCGACAACGAAGTGTTTTACGGAAAAATTGGAACCCTCAACATATAGTTTAGTCATTAGAGAAATTCATTCGGGAAATGAAATCCTCACGCAACATTGAGCGGCTTTCCTGCGATTGACCCTGCTATTTTTTCTCTTCGATTGCTACAAAACTATTTCTACGGAAATGGAAATAAAACGCTTTTTATTTCGAACGAGAAGTTTACGAATTTCGTACATTAACGACATGTAATAACGTTACTGCCGTAATAACATACAGTAACTGAACACTTGTCTTGTTGACATAAAAACATCCCAGCCGCTTACCAGGATGATTTTTTCCGATACGCAAGCGCTTCCGATAACGGGAATAATTTCTTATTGTAGAAATACACTGGAATCCCGATTTTTCGAAACTCCCGGTTATTCGAACCAAAACTCGTTTCCCGTGGATTTGATTTCAGTCAATACCACCTTCGGTTTTTCGAACCAATTTCCGTTTGAAAAATCAGGATTCTGCTGTAAAATCAATAGCTTTTGCAATTTAGCCGTAAAGAAAACGCGCAAAGTTTTCGAAGACGGCTAGAAATTTAGGATCGAAATTAGCCAATCACATAATGATACAGTTTCCCGTGAGGTCCGCATGCCCAATTCTTTGTTTAAGAATCGGTCTCTGATTGGCTGAAAGTCCTCGGGTGGCCCCGGTTGAGGTAGTTTCACTGTAAAACGTTAATTTAAATTGGAGTTGGTTTCTTGACCTTTACAAATCAAGTATATATATATATATATATATATATATATATATATATATATATATATATATATATATATATATATATATATAATACCCATGTGCGCCATGAAAACCACCAGAGCGTAGAAAAAAATCACTGGGGGTCAAAGGTTTTTTTCAGTGTTGGCTTTGTCGGTGTAATCCGTTAAAATGTTCTGTGAATTTTGGTCATCCTTCGCTTTGTTTGGACTAATGATAGTATGTGATTATTGAAGTAAATGTGAGTAGTTTTTTAACCGATAAAATTGGTAAGAAAGCGAATAAAGCATTTTAATCATGTTAATCTGTGCACATGCGCTGAACCGTGAAACGATCCCTTTTAGGAGGAATGACTAAGGAAAATCGGCAAAAGAGATTACAAATGAACTCACATTTCCCTTCCCACTCCAGACATCTTGAAACCGCCAAATGGAGCCTGGGCATCGACAGCATAATAACAGTTCACCCTAAAAAATAATAAACGAAAATACACTACCTCCATCGCTGGATACAGCTATTTCAATTTAGGTTGTCGGATGAGAGCTTCAAGCGTACGCAACGAGACCGCAAGTTACTGTGGGTAGTTGTAAATTGGTCTTAGCTGAGCTCGCGGTTTTTGCGTGTATTAGTGCGATGAGTGAGGTGGATGTTAACACCATAAATGTTTGCCTTCGCTGTATGGACGAGGCATTTAAATTTGCTTTAGTCAATTTATCGTATATATAAAAATCCCAAAGTACCTTGCGGTCTCGCTGCGTACGCTTGAAGCTCAGATCATCCGACAACCTAAATTGAAATAGCTGTATACGTCATGTAGACATAGCGTATATCAATAACTTTTTTACCATATTTGGGCAGTGTATCAATGTGTTGAATTATAATGTCTATTATCTGTGGACACTGTCTATTACATGTTTTTTTATTGCTTATAATACTACATCACTTACAATACTAACGTTGCTTACAATACTAACATTATTTACACTACCTACGTTGCTTACAATACTAAGATTACTTACAATTTTTAACATTACTTAGGGCCTGGTCGCACTACAGTCAAAAACAAAAATCCGCCCGTGCAAAAATCGAGGAAAACAAAAGAAACTGCTCTGGTGGGACACGCTTTTTGTGGAATGTTTTTGTTTTTATGTCATTTTTCACGGACTAATTTTTGATTTTGACTGTAGTGCGACCAGGCCCTTACTAAGTAATTAATTAAATTAATTAATTACCAATACCACACAATAGTTACAACAATACCATAACATCACTTACAAAAACTAGCTTTACTTACAATATTAACATAACTTACAAATTAATATTAACATTACTAACTAATTAACAACACCGCACATTACGATCGTAATTATGGAAATATAGGACAACTTTGAATTACACAGAGACGTGGAATAATTAAACTTATACCAAAAAAAGACTCTGATCCGCACTTTATTAACAAAGAATGCAGGTTAAACCACAATATTCTCCTGTAAGTTAAACATTAACTTACAGGAGATAAAAACTGGCGCCCAATAACCCTTCTTAACTGTGATTATAAAATAGCTGCGAAGGCTATCGCAAACCGAATAAAAGCTGTTATCTCAGAACTCATCAATACTGACCATACTGGTTTCCTAAAAGGAAGATTTATTGGAGAAAATGTTAAATTGATAGATAATATTATTGATTACGCTTCTCAGAAAACTATTCCAGGCTTGTTACTATTTATAGATTTTGAAAAAGCCTTCGACTCACTCGAATGGCCATTTGTCGAACGCACACTCGAGTATTTTGGGTTTGGTCCCTCCTTAATGAACTGGATTCGAACATTTTACAATAATATTGAAAGTTACGTCCTAAACAACGGATGGTCGAGCAATTTCTTTAAGCCACAAAGAGGTGTTAGACAAGGCTGCCCTCTCTCACCTTACCTCTTTATACTATCTGTCGAAGTTTTAGCGAAAGCAATCAGGTCTAATCCTAATATAAAAGGAATCTCTGTCAATAACTCAGAAATCAAGTTAAGCCAATACGCTGATGACACCACATTGATTCTCAATGGCACCCATGAATCTCTGTCCGCTGCTCTTGATACGATCAGCAGTTTTGGCAATATGTCCGGCCTCGAACTTAATAGTAAAAAGTCTGAAGCCTTTTGGATCGGATCAATGACAGGAATGAAAGAAAAACTGTCTATTACATTTGGACACTGTCTATTATCTGTGGACACTGTCTATTACTTGTGGACACTTTCTTTGGTCTGGATGGTGTTCATATGATCAAATAACGCCCTGGAATGTCTTAATTTTTCCTAATATTAAAGGGGCGTTTATTTTATTAACTTTCATTTCGTTTCTCTAGTTTAATTATTCAGTCTACATGTATTCTAATTCCGTAAGTCATTCCAAATCATCGTGCTTCACGACACTTCGAAACAATAAAAGCACTTGAGCTTTCATAAGTTTCTAGGTGTTTGGAAACTCGATGAAACACAAAATGCAGGCAAATATTTCATTTTTGTTTCACCCTAAGTAAAGAACACTGAGACAAACTTATTTGTTTCTTTCTGGAGTACTGTGAACGCTCAAAACGTCGTACGCCACGAGTCTAGAATTCTCAGTAACTTACCACACAACACCAGCACGTATGCCGGAGGCAATGGTATTCATCTTGTCGATGTCGTTTGTGAACACAGACGCTGCCAAGCCATATTTGGTGTTGTTGGCTCTTTCAATCAGGTCATTCATGCCTTTGAACTTCAAGATTTGCATCACAGGCCCGAAAATCTATCACAACAATAACATAAAGCGTCAAGAACACATTCCTGGTTGTCAGATATACGTGAGGTTACCACAAAGATTTAGTTCTTCTTTGGCTCAAGGAACCTTTGTAGTTAGATCATTGGCTGGTGTGCAAAAAGTGGTCATGGGTTTCAATTCCGTCGCTAACAAATACCGTAAAATTGCCGATTACAAGCCCACCCCCCGGTTATAGGTCCATCGGTTTGGTAACAAAACATTATTCCAGTTGTACCCCCTCCTATATATAAGCACACCACAGTTCCTTACTAAAATTCTTCACAAAAATTCTCACCAAATTAGCTTAAGCAGCACTTATTTATCACAATATTTTTTTTTTGGCTTGGCAGCCAAAAAACCCTTACGAAGTTGTATAAGCCCAGGGTTTATAACAGGCATTTTCAGTATTTTCATTATTACGTCCTCGCCCTCGTCCTCGTTTTCGTCCTCGTCCTCGTCCTCGTGTTGAAGTCGATGATACAGTTTTCTTAGAGGGGCACTGTCCCATCAAAATAACGAAATGTTGCCTACTTAATTTCCATGTTATGGCGTCAAATGCCACCAAATATACCACTAAATGGGATAAAAAATTCTATAGAGCAAAACAGAAGCAGTAGTTTGCAGGAAAGGTGCATGATTACAAGGATGGAAGTGGATTATAGTTCATCAATTTTGATTTCGTGACAGGTGATCAAGAAATCAAAGTTTCTGGTGGAATTTTGCGTTTGTTGGTCGTTATCATTATTTTTAAATTCATATTTCTCTGCGTTCTTCACTTTTGGCGATTTTTTCTTCCTATTTTAAGATAATAAAGCAAGCTAAAGCAAGTTTTTGGCCATAATCATGAAAACACGATATTTCAGCCGGGACAGTGTCCCTTTATAAACAAACCTCCTCTTTGGCAATTGTCATGTCATCCTGAACATCACAGAATACAGTGGGCTTAATAAAGAATCCCTTGTCGCCATGTCTTTCTCCTCCAGCCACAAGTGTTGCTCCTTCCTTGTTACCACTCTCTATGAGCGCCAAAATCTTGCTAAATTGCTCATTATCCACCTTTAAAATAACACAGTCGAAAGTAACATTGCTGTGTAACTATAGCTGTCACTTGACAAAACTAAGAATGGGTCTATATCGATACCAAGTATTTCAATATTCGATATCTGGATATTTGATACTTGCCGATACCTTTCCATAATGCGCTCGTGACCACTTGGCGTAGCAATAGGTCAATTTTGATATTTTAAAATTCTTACTTGGTTCTGAGGCTAGGGGAAATAAAACAAAACGACACACATTTAGTTACAGTTATGAATAATTGCTTTCCATTGTTTTATTACCCCAAGCCTCTTAGTAAAGTTAGAATTTTAATATTTCGAAATTGGTCTGTTCTTCATACAGACTGCATTTTTTAGAGCGTACCACATGTTTCAACAACATATTTAGTTTTATATCTAGTTTGTAGATACATTTTTCATATTTTGTCATAACGTTATTGCAATGGTGAGTTGAAAAGAGGGGGGGGGGGGGGGGGGGGGGGGACTCTTAATAAAGTATACAGTAAAGTAAAGTACCATCCCCACCAAGAGAAAAGACTTGATGGGTTTTACATGCTCTATGTTGCCTGCAAGAGAATTCAAGTTTTTGCCCAAGTTTTCTGAGCTTTTTTAACTTGCTTTTGTATTTGTTGTTGACTGCAACTAATCGCGTTCTTGACTCGTTAAAGCCATGTTATAATACGAGTCTTAAGCGACAACGTCATAATATCAATATCGGAAACAGCCAAATATCGATAATTATAATTCAACACATTGATACACTGCCCAAATATGGTCAAAAAGTTATCGATATATGTTATGTCCACATGACGTATAACCAGCGATGGCGGTAAATTTGGCATTTTGAAGGTAAGTGAAAATGACTGCTGCCTGCAATTTCGTGTTTTGGGGCGAAAAAGTGCGTGAACTATTAGTTAAAAAAGGGAAAAGAATGAAAAAAAGAGAAAAAATATTGTTCACATGATTGGTCAGGACAAAAAAGGCGCGAAATTTTCGCGTTGTCGCGGTCGTAGTGTTTCTTGGCGTAGCTGATCGTAGCTAAATGAAAACTGGTTCAAAATTTAACCGCTCGACAAGGAGTGAATGAAGGAGCACAATTTTTGTAAAATTCCTTTGGTAATCACCTCTGGAATATGATATAGACTTGATGCTTTCTCAGAAAAGTTTCTGATCTCGTCATTACGGCTGTAGGAGCTAAAAAACGAGCAAGTTTGTAATCAACATTGATCGACTCAGCTTGTACTTCGATGTCTGAAAATTTGGTGCTGATGGAAGGGAATAAAAAGCCACTAATCAACTACAGGTACGATGTTTTAACCGTTTCTTGTATCCTTTAGCTGTGAATTTTTGTACGCTGCAGTTCTTTCCGACTTTACGCCGCTATGTTTAGGTTCGTAGCCGTGTGTTTGTTCAATTTGTTTTGATTCTGAATTGAACTTTTTAAGATACGAAACACTTGTAACTAAGACATTCTATGCCATTTTACTGTGTTTTAATTTTTGTAGTCACTACTCTGTCCCGTTCTTTGAGTAGACGAAAGCTCTTCGTAGAAACTCTCAACTGATTGTGTACGCTAACTTAATTTTAGCTTGGCAAAAGTTTCGGCATTCGCTGTTTGTTGTTTAAGAAATGGTCCGAGGTAAAATATTGTTGTTAGCCTTTTTACTTAATGAAAGGTTGTATATCTCAATGATTTTTTTCTCGAAACTGTGATTTGTTATCAATGTGTTGAATTATAAAACAGTTATAGTGTTCAAGTTTGCGCAATATTGACAAAGGCACCACTTTCATTCCTGAACTGTGTGATGTTGCAAGTTTCGCGCGATAAAACATATGTAAGCTTTTTTTAAAATAAAAGGCTTGTCGGCGATATTTTCTCTTCAAACTGTGCTTTGTGTTATCAATGTGTTGAATTATAAAACTATTATAGCGCTCAAGCTCGCGTGATATCGCCTAATTTTAGCCGACTCGGCCTACAGCCTCGTCGGCTAAGTATTAGGCGATATCACGTGCGCTTTCGCGCTATAATAGTTAAGTATCGCACTCGTATCGTATCTATTGGAAAAAGGCTATATCGGCTCATCCTTACAGGAGAAACCATGCAAGTTTTATACATCGTTTATGTACTGGTCAGCGGAATTACCAAGAAAAGTTACGCTATAACCCGTTCAACGCTTCGCGTATTCACGAGTTACAGTAAGAAGGCATTACTGCATGTAGACGGAGCTTAAGTAGATAAAGAATTAGTGCAGTACCTGTGGTCCTTGCTCGGTCTTGAGGTCAAACGGATTACCCACCACTCTGTTCAAGGCTCTTTCCTTGGATCTTTCCACAAACTCGTCATAAATCGATTCCTCTACAAAGGTGCGACTTCCAGCACAGCAACATTGACCCTGATTGAAAAAGAGTGCAAAGTGGCTGTTCTCCACAGCGTAGTCAAGATTGGAATCGGCAAAGACAATGTTAGGACTCTTTCCACCCAGCTCCAGTGTGGTGTTCTTCAAGTTGGATCTACCTGATGCTTGTTGAATCAAATGGCCAACCTGTGACGAAAAACAAGTGTCCAGTTAAGTACATATTGGTATTAACATTCAATGAGAATGCAACCGAAACTCGCAGTACAATGTCACTCCACACATCACACTCCTGCATAGGTCTTTATCATGCCCCACCATTTTGTATAAAAACAAAAGATTTACGCCGCCCAGCCTCGCAGTGAAACTGGTTGAAAACGAGGTTGGGCAGGCAAAAACAAAGCATTTTATTCTCCGGGGAGTCAACATGGCCGCCGCGTGATAAAGGCCTATTGCCGTCGCCAAATCATCTAGTTCTAATCCAGAGTCACAGAAGAAAAACTTCTGGGAATGTCATCCTCATTGAGCGGACAGTTCCACAAGGTCCCCATAGGAGGAGGGAGAAGATGATTTCTCCTTCAGCTGTGTAGCAGTGATCGACCGGCAAACTGGTGGCACTTTGACATAGCCTCTTTGTCTTGGAAAACTCTGAAATGGTTTATTCTCTTTTCAAAGATTCACATGACATCTTCCTCTTAATGTTCTATTAGCATTTCACCTATGACAAGGGTACAGTGGTTATAATTAGTTTTAATTTGGGACAGTTTGGACCCAAACATGTCACAATCACACAATATCATAGCTCCTTTAAAATTACAACGCAAGTTACGGTCTAGATAATGATATATGCAAGAATCCATGCAATAGAAGGATGAGCACTGTGTTCGCAGTGTACCAGCAACAAATATCGGATCAAAGAGCTGGGGAACGTTAAAACGAAGAGCGAAAAGAGCCTAGTCATACAGTACAAAATGTACCTCAGTGGAGCCTGTAAATGCAATCTTATCAACTTCCATGTGCTCTGCAATAGCCATTCCTGCTGTTGGTCCATAACCTGGCACCATGTTTACAACACCTGGCGGGAAACCAGCCTGCACAATAGAATAAAGAAAACAATGCCATAAGTCTTCCATCCTGATAGCAACTGACTACACATGACAATGCATTTACTTAGAGAAGTGGTCATAACAAGACAGTATACTCGACGAGGACCCACCTTGTGGGGGGCAGGAGGCTTACGCAAGATACCACCTATCTGATGAGTGTATTAGACACAATTATTTGGCCTAAGAACTGGAGATGAGACTTAAATAATCCGTGTGCATGAAGCTTGCATTGAAAGTAGAACGGTACAGTTTCTACACCTGATAGAATGGGGACTATACCAACAAGACACCATTTTTTTTAGGTGGAGGGGAGAGAGTACATACAGAGACCGCCAGTCTTTTTGTAAAATGGCGGGTTCTGTCCGAGTGCAATAGTTTTGACCATTTCCCTTACTGTAGAATTCCAAGGGATTGTTCTCACCACATTTAACTCGGTATGTGCTGTTTTAATCGAGTGACGGAACGTTAGCTGTGACAAGAAGGTCTGTTCGTGTTGCTTTCTATTATTTGTATAGATGTCACAAATTGTTACCACAGTTGTGTTGAATAAAGTGTAGAGTTACTTTTTTAAGTCTTCTAGCCGAGCTGAGCCGAGTGGAGTCCACTTCATGCGGTGACCATGTATTTTTTTTTTAAGTCTTTCTATTCATTTTTTTTTTACCCTCCTTTCCGCATTGAAGTCCGTATGTGTTGTTTTAAACGAGTAAAATATTGCAGCTCTGATAAGGTCTTTGAGCGATTTGTCCCTTACAATAATATGCGAAATAAAAGCTTTGGGAAATATTTGAGCGAGGTTCGCATTGCTTTCTATTATTTCCATAAGATCAGATGTCGCAAATGTTCACATGCAGTGGTGTTAGCTAAAATGTAGACTTTGGTAAGTCTTGTTAGCTGGGCAGAGTGGAGTCTACTTCGTGCGGCGGTGAAGGAAGTTTTTAAAGCAAATCTGCAAATGTTTGTAATGTTGTCACCTTCCTAGCTTACCACATAGAACTCCGGATATGTTGTATTCATCGAGTGAAGAATTTCAGCTCTGACAAGAATGTCTTTGAGCGAATTGTCCTTTACGATATGTGATGACGATAAGAGCTTTGGGAAATATTTGAGCGACGTTCGCGTTGACTTGTATTATTTCCATAAGATGCCGTAAATTTTAACCCTTTAAACCCGAACTGGCCATGCCATATATGTCCAGAAAATACCGTTGCAGCTTTAAAAATACATAGCTGTATCAAATCCGAACACACGATCAGAATGACTTATTGATAGTACCAATCGGTAATTTTTTCAAACTTTAGCAGCCGATAAGCTGACTAGAACACCCAATTTCGGCTGCATGTGACAGTTTATTCTGTAGCAAATACAACAATGCTCATTTCCATGTCCTAGAACAACAATAAAAAACACGCACCTTTGTCTTCAAATTGTTTGCATAAAAATTAATTTCAAGATCAAAAGTCTACATTCACAGACAAAATCAATTTCTTTCCTTCGTATTTTCGTGAAAAATTCCTTCTGAACCCATCAGCGTGCTACGCAACAGCCATTCGATTAGCCAAATCTGTAATCCCTTGTTCACGACCGATTCACAACCGAAAGATATTCTGGGTAATTTATCCGTACCGGCCGCGTAGAACTCCCCCGGTTGCAATTTCATATATTTTTTATTTTTTTGTCGAGCCACCCAGTTCTACTGGCAAAAATTTACACCGATTGCATTCTTTACAGGTGAAA
The DNA here is from genome assembly GCA_024195265.1 of Dendrophyllia cribrosa. NCBI lineage: Eukaryota > Metazoa > Cnidaria > Anthozoa > Scleractinia > Dendrophylliidae > Dendrophyllia > Dendrophyllia cribrosa. The sequence goes on from JAJLRJ010000005.1 coordinate 19,900,836, forward strand.
ACTAGCCCAAAATGCCTTGGTATGTGCTAGAATCCAACCACAGAACGGCCAGAGAGACAACTTCACTCATCGGCCGCCATGCGTCGTTTCGATCACTTTCGGCGCCCGAAACATCGTGAAATCGTCTCACCTCTGGTTTCTTTCAGAAGCTCGCCTCTACCAACCATTCTAGCTTCATGATGCCAGTTCGGGGGCTTCTGCCGTGGCAAATGGCTCGAGAAAAGCACTTATAAAGCCAATACTTGCCTGAATCGAGCTCGTGTGCTTGCTAACTAAATAAACAACGGCCAACTAGTGACGTCACAATAAGAAACCTTCCCTTCGGTGCTATGAATCAGCGGATATTTTCATTAGAACTCTTTATATGCATTCACAAAATTGTATAGATGCCTAGCTTGCGAAAACTGTTCAGAAACCTCCAGTAACTTAGTACTCAAAGGGTTAAAAACAGTAATGTTGGCCAAAATGTAGACATTGTAAGTCTTGTTAGCCGGGCCGAGTGAAGTCCACTTTGTGCGGCGGTGGTGTAGTTTTTTGAGGAAATGTTTGAAATGTTGTCACTCACTTTGCCGCATATAACTTCAGCTGACAAGGCCTTTGAGCGATTTGTTCTTTACGATAAGCGACGATGAGAACGTTGGGAAATATTTGAGCGAGTTCATTTTGCCTTCTTTAAGCTGCCAGTGTTTCATGAGAATCATTTTAAGACTTGGTGAAGCTGGATTGCAAGTTGTGATGAGAGGCAAAATGTTTGGTTTGGCTTATGCAAAGCAGCTTTCAAGATGAGAACTTTATTTCAGCCAAAATATTTTCAACAGGCTTCGGAGAGTAACCTCGGCCGGTTAAGTAAACGGGACTCGAAGTCTCATTTGAGTAACTCAAATTTTGCTATCACTGATAGGTTGTCAGATTAGCTCTATTTTGGGATGCAGTCTGGGAAAAACGTAAAAATCTTAAATCTGTATTTATGTTTTTGAGCAAAAACAAAATCAATTTGACGAATTAATTAAGCTTACATGTACAGTCAACTCTCTCTAAGACGGACACCGTCGGGACCGGCCCCAACTGTCAGTCTTAGAGAGGTGTCCGGCTAATAGAGAGTCGAGGTAACGTGACACCAGTAATTCTGAGACAATAATTAATGCCGAACCTATGCACAATGAATACACGTCTGTTTTTAATCTGTTTAAAGTCGTTTACTTAAGCAAAACCTACAAACTGGAACAAAAATTGCATTAGAAAGGTGGACTCTTTTGTTCATATTCAGCACTTACATTTCCGTTTTGAAGTATTTTTCACTAGAAAAAGTACTTCTCAAGTGTCCGTTGACAGTTTCAAAGTGTCCGTTGTCCGTCTTAGAGAGGTGACCGTCTTATAGAGAGTTTAGTCACAGTACAATGACTGAAAAACGGCAGGGACCATCACCAGATGTCCGTCTTATAGAGGTGTCCGTCTTATAGAGGTGTCCGTTAAGAGAGAGTTGACTGTATTACTAATTATTCCTAAAACTGGATCAAGTGAAGCAGAGTGATAAACTGATTTCCTTTGTTCTCTGTTTGAGTGAAAACAAAAGAAATGAATTAAGCTTAAGCTTATACATGTAGGAAAAGCAGTACGCTAAATCCTCGGATTAAAGCAATTTGCTCATAAAATAAATACTGAACTATGTTTCTTTCATGAAACCTAGTCTATAGCAAAATAGAGCTAATTTAGAGCAATTGGCGTTATTAATTCTATTTACATGGCACAAATCACCATGACCTATTATTATTGGTTGCAATGTCAGAAATGTTTTTTTCAGCATTAATTTACATGTGCAAAAAATAAATTAAGAATAAAAACTATCGATAATAGTTTAGAATGACGTTTCGATGACTGATCACTCATCATTTTCAAATTCGTGTAACTAAAGTCGGGTTCTTGTGAGTTCATTATATAATAAATTGCACGATAAAGTCTTGTTGCATGTGATTAAAAAAGAAATACAATGTGGAGTGTAGAGGGTGTTAATTAGGTGAATAGTTTTGCTTTGATTGAGTCAGATTGAGTGTTCAGTTTAGGTTTCTTGTCGTTGATGAAGAGCATTTCGTAAATTAAGCATTCCAGCTTCCCACGGCATTTCTTAAGAATGGTGAATTGCTTCTGAAGATCTTTATTCCTCTGATTGTGAGCGTTGAAACACATAAAGACACATAAAGGCCTCCTTCTCCACTATCAAAGTCATGTCGATGCCCTACAAACGATCCCTTCTTATGACTGTGCTAAGTCGTGCCCACTGTCTCTCATCCTCACCAGATCAATACGCTCATAAGTTTTATTTGCATGTGAAACAAAACTCTTATCCATATGAATGGTTTTGCACTTGGCCTCGGTTTGAAAAGGAGGCTAAGAGCAACTCAGAAATGACTTTGATTGTAAGTTTAGCATGTTTTTGATTTTTTTTTTTTTGTCTTTCTTGTATTGTATTTAATGTATTTAATTTTTTTTTGTAAAATTTAGATCAATATCAATAAATAATCGGTAAAATATAAAAAAACTCGGAAATGGTCTATTTCAGTTTGGGCTACCTATGTTAACTTTTATAGCACAGCCTTTCAATTGCTTCAGCTGTACCTCTGCGATGAGTGACGCCACATACAAAGCAGTTAGGGGAGTTTGTTCTGCTGGCTTCATTACAACCACGTTTCCAGTGGCAAGGGCAGGGCCAAGTTTCCATGCCTGCATCAACAATGAAAGGTTCCAAGGAATCACTTGCCCGACAATACCAACTGGTTCATGGCGTGTGTAACACAAGAAGTCTCCATCTGAAAGGAAATGGTATTGCATACAATGTACAGTGTGGTTGAGGGGAGGGGGGGGAGGAGGGGGGGGGGGGGGGGGGTGGTGGTTTTCTCATAATGTGCCGCGGAATAGGGTATATGGTTTTTGAGGTGCTGAGTCCTTAAATAGGGTATCCTTACCCTTTTGGGTAATGTTAGCCTGCGGACAGGCTTCCAGTCGGACAGCGGGGTCATGCGAAGAATGGAAGCCTGCACGCATCCTTCAAAATCGTGGCTGCCGCCCACAAGAACCCGCGGATTGCTTTAGCTTGTCAACTGTCAAATTTTAACCAATCAGCACGCCCCGGAAGTCAAAATTCAAAATCAAGGTAAACAAATGATGATACACATGAAATCTAGGCGCCCGGTCGCTCGCGAGCGCCATGTCTCACGGATAAACTCCCAAAATTACCATACTTTCAGCCTTCAATAAATAAAATTATTAAATAAAATCATTATAAATAAGAGTACGTTGTTTTGTTACAGTTAGCCGAAAACCATCTCCGAGTTATTTATAGTTCTTGTCGCTTCGCTTCGCCGTGTTTGTTTACACACGCAATTTCAGCGGTCGGTCGTAGTTAAAAAAAAATCCTTCAGAAGCTGTAAAACAAAAAAAACCGTCTGCGAAAATAATTCGAAAGCCGCTAGCAACGAAAAATAATTCATGAACGTTTCATTAATCACGAACGAATTGGTCATTCAGCTGGTCATTCAGCTGGCATTTCTGGGGACTCCAGGACATGCACTGCACGTTAACTCTGAACGCGAACCCGCCGTAGAATTCAGAACTGACTGAAAGAGTCGGATAAAAATAATTCTGATCAGAAAGACGACAATAATTCAGAAGAAATCGACAAAACTATTTTTAACCGAGCGACAAAATAGACAACCGATCGCTTATGGCTTCGCCGCTCATGGGTACAGCTCCTCGTGAAGATAAAACAAAAATCCGCTGCCTCCCCAGGCAAACTACCAAGAAGCTTATTGAACGGCGATTCAAGACATGTTTATTATATTTAAACTTTACGCATTGAATGACGAAATTTTCATTGACGAGTTCTTTTAATACACACCCGTTCGCCAGAATGTCTGCACGCACTCGTCAGAATGTCTGGGATTCTGAGAAATATTTCATGCACTCGAATTAAGAACTGAGTGAAAACGTTACTCTGTACCGGACAAAAATAATTCTGAACAGAAAGAAACGAGTAATTTCTCTAATAATTTCTAATTTCTCTACCGGAAATGAAAAACTACGTTTACGTCATGAATAATTAAAATCCACCAATCAGCGCTTCCAGGTTTGCGTCCAAAATTTGGACGCAGACATTCGATATTCTGAAACTCGCGTGCAGGCTCCCCTTCGTTGCCGGCGCTTCGCGCCGGAAAATAGCGCCCCTCCGAACCAGGAGACTGTTCGCAGGCTAGGGTAATGTGATCCTTGGTTACGGGTTTTCTAAGTTGCATTACATGTAGCTAAACTACAGTGCACCTAAACACCCAGCTAAAAGACAACAGATATTCATCATGGCTATGATGGCGTATTATAAGTAATGGTCCTAGTAAGAAGTAGGCAACCTAACGGCAAGGAATGCAGAAAGGTGTTAATTGTGATATTGTTGAAACTGTCCACCTCATTGGCTAAAACATGAAAATCTACCATCACTTCATCAGGTAGCGCATTTATTTCTCTCTAATTTACTAATTGATACCCCTTTAGTGAAAACTATTGTGAGTTTTAATGCAACAAAAATTCTATGTGGGAAACATGGAAAATTAGAAGTCTTTCTTGGTCATTGTTTTGGAGTCTCACGATTGGATGAAATCGATATCTTGTAACACAAAAGAAACATCGCTTTAAAATATAGTTTCAGTAAATTTTATTTCAAAACCATGTTGTCCATAGGTTGATGTATTCTCAGTACGAAAATCTAAACATTCTTATTTGGGGAAAGCAAAATGTCGTAGAACAATAGAGGATTGCCTAGTTCTTACACGCACTGTTACTTAATGAAACTAGGCTCCGTCTAGTATTCTATGCTTGATGCTAAACTTTCCATGAACAGAAAAGAAATAAAAACGACCTGTTCACACAATTCTGAGTTATCGTTTTCCCTGAAACAGGGTGTCAATTTCGATCTTCTACCCTAAAATAGGGTCACCGTCACGGCATACACCCATGCGGCGGCGTCACGAGTTGCAATGCCCCATCCCATTGGGTTAATTTGTGGAGTGGCGCAATTTTCCTTTGTCTCAACGGAGTAAATTAACGTCTCCTATGTTTGCAGTATTCAGCCTGAATTTAAATATAGCGCCTTTTCTTTGGTAAAGTATAATCAAAGATACAAGTCTACAAACGCAAAAAGACTTCGTAAAGGCAAGTTTTTCTTTTTCTTAAAGACGCTTTCCGATTTTAATCTAAACATGCAATCTGTTTGTAAACAAGACAGCCCAAAACAAGCCGAAAACAAGACAGCAGTCGAAACAAAGGATCCTCCCACTTTGGTTTCAAAATTGCTAAGATCCCAGATGTTGTGTGGCATCATACGCGCATGTTTTGCGACGTCATACGCGCCCGCGAGCTGGCCTTGCGCGATGCGCGGACACACATGTTACAGACGCTGCCCGCGAAACATTCCGCTAGCCATGACCATGAAAAATGACGGGCATAGGTTCTATGAGTATGGGGCTGCGCAGCCGGGCCTTCGGCCCGCAAGAGCTCCGCAATTGTTACCAAACAGTCTATGAGTATAACTTACGAGGCAGCCATAAGTTAACAGTTCCACGTTTTAATAGTTATATAATGAAAAATTCCATCTCACACAGAGGCTCTGTTTTATGGAACACTTTAACGCCTTATTTTAATGACATAAAAAGCAAACACGCTAATTTGAAGAAAGTGAAATTCTAGGACACTGAAACATTTTGATTTTAATATTGAATCCCCTCAGACCATGACACACATTGGGGATAATTTTTATGCATATTAGTACGAAACCGAGTTATTATGTATTTATTATGTATGCATATTATTATCAAGTATTTTTAGTATATGTAAATTAGCTTTTTAATATTTAAGTTTTGTAACAAGACCCCACAAGCGTCAGCTTTAATTTTTATTTTGTTTAAATAAAAGGTTGGTGGTTGTGTTGTGTTGTGTTGTATTACCGGAAAGATAAAATTTACACACGGGTTAATGCCGCGAGACCTGAGTGAATCACGCAAAGACCGTTCCACGTGTTCAACAGACCAAACTCTGCAAACACCGACACAAAAATGCCACTCTGAACATCAAAACCTATGAAAGCTTGAATGTTTTGTTCCTTAAACTGTTATTAAAGAAAAATAGGCCGACAAAATAGATCAAACAAAAAGATGATAACAGACGCGCGTGACAGTCACAGGAGCTCAGAAAATTGTTAGTCGTGTCCTTGGCTATGAGCCAAGCGCACGACTTATAAAATGGGCTCCAAAAAGTAAAAAAGTTCAAAATAGGGCGAAAAGTAAGTGCGCGAAAATGGCTCCAAACAAAAACGTTTTCAGAAAGTAAAAAATAATTCCCTGACACATTTTTTTTAATATTACTGGTTTGCACTTACGTCATATCAAAATTTAAGAGCATTAAAAACATATTTCAATTCCAAAAACTACACATTTGGGCCAAATTTTTAAGCGCAAGAGCAGTAATTTTCATTCAAGGGTTATAGGCGAAAGAGTATTGGTCATTTTTAGTAAAAATATATGGAGCGGCCAACTTTGTGTCCCACTAAAGGGACCAAAACATGGTGCCAAAACTTCAGTCTTAATTACACCAAAAATCTCATCACAAAAGATTGGATTCAATAAAAGTTTCATAAAATCAGTTTATAAGCATCTGTAATGCAAAAATAACTTTCAACTGGTTCGACGATGTTTATTTTCACAGCTTACATGTATCTGAAATAGCGTGACGACTTACGTGACACAATCAAGTCATTTAAAACCTTTACAAATCGGAAGCAAAACATCGTTAAAACACGTAACTTTTTTTCTGTCCAAATTTGGGGGAAATCAAACAAATTCCCTTTGAGTTGTAGCTCTTTAAAGTGTCCCCTACAAGCCAAAAATTCACTTTGAGAAAACAGCACTAATTAAAGGCCTAGTATCACCCATTCGGCTTTGCGGTCGTTTGTTTATGTTTTCAAATGACGAGCTCGCTCGTGATTGGCTCCTTCGGATATTTTCGACTGCGTTAAATTCAATCGTCGAGGCATTTGGCGCGAAATGCATTTTGGGTGATACTGGTCCTTTAAATAAATATTGCCTGTCATAAACAAACTTCTGGTCAAAACGTCATACCATCATTTCTTCGTTAATTTTCACTCTTTTTCAATTTTTTTTTTTTTTTTTTGGGGGGGGGGGGGGGGGGGGGGTTAAAATATCATTTTAAAACCTTTATTGTGGTCCCCCAACAACAAATTTCAAGAAAATGATCGATCTGAAGGTACTCTTACTATCACTTTAAGGGTTTGAACACACTCCAATAATATTTTTTACTACTAGTAATTAATACATACATTTTCTTTTGAAAAACAGACACAGGACTACATTTTACATTGGCCAGTTCCAAAAAAAATATCCCCATCCCCACCACCATGAAAAGTCACTGGAAATTGTGAGGGGGAGGGAGGTCTCAAAAGCCACAAAAATGACAGTTTTTAAAGGAAAGTATAAAATATTATTATTATGTATGATGCTACATCATAAACTGAAATTTCCAGTGGGGTGGGAGGCTGTTTCCAAAACGTCTTGTATCAGGGGATCGGAGTATGGATATTTCCTGTCGTAACACATTACACAAAAAGTTGCAAGATTTTTATAACCACTTACAGTGTTACCAAAGGTTTAAATCAAGGAAGCGCATTCAATAATTATGTATTTAAATACCGTGTAGGAGTTTAATTTTGCGGGAGTTAATTTTTGCGGATTTTGCGGATTTCCTTCGATCCGCAAAAAAAACTTCCCTCAGGAAGAAACTCCGCAAAACTTTCCACCGCAGAAATATACTCCCGCAGAAAAATTAGAAAATCTTGTTTTAATGGTATGATATCGGCCTAACAGGAACTTTTTCACATTGATCATATTGCTCTCATCACTCAACACACAGCACAACAGTCATCTGTATTCCTGATTCAACTCCAGACACGTCCTCAAAAGAACCGAAGACTGTTATCATAATCGACTAAATACGTTTTCACAAGAACGTACAATAAATTCACTCAGGTTTTTTTTTTTTGGCGCTACAACAGTAACCATAACTACGTGTATGGGAACTAAGGAAACTTCCGGTCGGGAAGTAAAATTGCAATTTAACCCACGGACGTACAAGTGGGGGGGATGGTTGCCACCCTCCCTTAAGGTTATTCTCCGATATTTTCAAGACCTTTTTATGATTAGCACATGCCGTTTTCAGTAGCTGTTCATTTATTCTTAGGACACATTTTGGTAAAGTTTGCTATGGTAACGAGATATGACGTCATAAGTAACATGTGGTCAAGCCATTTTTGAATAAAAATGCGTGTTTCTCACCTTTTGTCAGTGAAAAAACATATAAAATGCTACCAAAAGCATCAAAATGTTTAATTGTATGTTATTTTGCAACTCTAGCAAACAATATTTGCAATTTCCACATTTTCTCGATCAATTTGAATTTTTAGCAAAATCCAAGATGGCGGCGGTCTTGGCGGCCATTTTGAAAGACGTCACGGACCCCCAGCAGCGTCACAACCCATAATATTTACCTTATCTTGTAGAGCACATCGCGGGCTATCTATTAGATGTAAAATATTTCCGAAATTTTGCAACATCGCAAAAACCCAAGGGGGGGGGGGGGTGCAACACTCCCCCCCCCCACCTTGTACCACGGTGGGGGTATAAGTCTGCGTGTACGTCCGAGGGTTAACACCGATACTGCCTTGAATTTTATTTATACTTGACTAGAAATTCGCGAACATTTCCTTCCCGCAGAAAGTTTTGCGGTCTCGATCCGCAAAAATTAGTTCTGCAAAACAAATTCAGTCGGCAAACTGCAAAATTTTCCTCCCGCAAAAATTTCCTCGTACACGGTAGCATCAAACCAGGGCTAAGATTTATAGCACACAAGAAAAGTTCATAACAAAAGGAGGATGCTTTAATATCCAGGTTTAAGTGTAAAGTTCCTCCATAACACTAAACATTAAGGAGTCTGTACTTACCAATGGGAATTGTCTTGCCATGAATTTTATCAGCCCATCCAGCATAGTATCGGTAACACTTTATTGCCATTTTTACATCCATGTCGAAAGAATCACGGTATGGTTTGCCGTTATCCAAAGTCTCCATACTCTGTGCACAGCAGATTAAAAAAAAATCATTTTAAGTCAATTAACATCATACATTCGCCACTTTAGAAACGAGAGGGAAACTGGGCCGAGGGAACTTTCGCAACGACCTCTGGGACACTAACGCTTTACCGTTTAACGGAAAAATCCGTTTACCATCCGTTTACAACCCGTTTATTTTTTCCCGTTTAACGGAAAATCGTTAGTGTCCGTTTTCGCTTTCCAGGTCACATGTATGTATATAAAACCCCTTACTTATTGTACCGAATGGAAAATTCCAGGCTTATACACTCAATGTATAAGATAAAGTTTCCAAATCATAGTTTTCAGAATACGAATTAGGCTCTTGTAAGAAGTTTCCTGGCATCAATCCTCACATTCACTTACCCAGGACTGTCAGTAATAATTATTTTTTAACTAGGCGTGGAAGTGAAGAAAGTAGCTGGGGAAAATTGGTTTCTGATTTTGTCAATGTTTTGTTTTTCCATCAAAATAGCCAAGGCCCAAACCCAGGTGGGGTACTCCGGATTTCAAGCAACGGGGATGATCGAATGGCGGCAAAATTAAAACCCAAAATAATCCCTAGGGCTTCCAACAAAATCTCTGGGCCAAAAATTAACCCCCAAAAATCCCATGCCGAATTTCCGAACCTTAAAAAGTTACAGAAAGGATTTAACGATAAAAAGAAAACTTTAGAAATTGAATGTTTGTGTTTGTTTATTTATCATACCATCTGAATTTATCTTTTCATCATCTGGTAGTCATTCTAACAACACTACAGACACCCAAGAACATCTTCTGTTTCAACAATAACATGATTATGAATGACATTGGGGGAGGAATAAATGTTCCAATGAACCTCACATTTCAAACCCATAAACGAGTTCAAGAATTCACTTCAGCAAAAGGGAATTCCAGTGACGATGAAGCCGGACGATAAACACAATGGATGAAAAATCAGTTGAATGAATTGAAGCCTTGTTGGATACACTCCGGACACTTTGCGGACTATTGTATAACTGGTTTTATGAAACGAATCTTCAGACTGTTTTGAAAACCCCCAAAAGTCTCTACTGAAATCAAGCCACACAAAAAAATACTTGCCTTATTTTCCTACCTAAAAAAATCCTGGAATCGAAAATTTCAAACCCAAAAAAATCCTTCGATCATCTCCGTCACTTGAAATTGGGAGTACCCCTCCTGGAGGCCCGAACACGGAAATCCCGGCTGCTGGACCTTTTTGACAGCCCTGCTAAACTCATAAAATATCCTTCTTTCCCTCTTTTAATGTCACTTGTCTCAAAAAAGAAAAGGTTGAAAGGAAAAAATTAAAGTAGATTACAAGTACCAAAACATAAACTTGTTGCTGTTGATGTCCGTGCTAAAATCTCCTGTTCCATTAAATAGCAAAACATCCAGATGTACAATCAACAAAATCAGTTTGTATTGTCACAAAAAAAAAATTAACAACAAATTATGGAAAATTTGATGTCTGTCTTTAGTTTTAAGGTACCAAATTTCGTTATGAACAAAGGTTTGGTAATTGACATAAGCATGTTAAAATTAACCATAAAATTGAATGACATTTCGGTGTTGTCGAGACACCATTTAGGCCCTATTTACATGGAAAGAGGATGATCCTAGTGCTAGGATGATCCTAGAAGATTCACTTGGTTTACATGCCAAAGTGCGACACTAGGATGATCCTAGCGCTAGCATCATCCTACCTCTCAGATAGGATGATCCTAGCGCTAGGATCATCCTATTTGCATGTAAACTGAAAGCAGAAAACATGTCGCGCTCGGATGATCCTATTGCTAGGATCATCCTAGCACTAGGATCATCCTCTTTCCATGTAAATAGGGCCTTACTGCGCCTTTCAATAACATGCGGAATTTGAAATGCAAATTTCCACCAACGGTTGCGTTTTACACTGCCGTCAATCATCTTAGCTTACCTCTCAGGAAACAGATCTTCATTTCAATGAGTTCAAAAGGTCACGTCCGTGCATTATGATTGGTAGATTTCGATCCACTTTGTTTGTTTCTTTTTTACATGGTCCGTTGGCTTTCGTATTAATTATGATTGACGGCAGGGAATAACGCAACCGTTGGTGGAGATTTGAATTTTAAATTCCGCATGTTATTGAAAGACGCAGTAAGTTAATAATGATAAGAACATTAACTATCAGAAATAGTTTGCTGAAGATGAACATCATTATTGTGAAATGTCACGTAAACGAGTTTAGCTCAAATTAACATAATTGACTGAATTTTTACACATGCAGTTGGCAGCCATAAAGAGAAACAGGAGAAACTGAGTCAGAATTAACCAGGCTATCCAATAGTAAACACAGTAAACATACTGTATCGTGTAAATGTACAAATGGTACTGTTTTTTTTTTGTCCGGAATAGTGTAGTTCTAAAAAGAACTGTTGTTGTTGACATTGACTGCATTTCTACAGCCTGAGTGGAAGTCATCTTCAGACTCTGAAGATGACTTCCGCTCAGGTTGTTGAAATGTCAGTCAATGTCAACAACAACAGTTCTTTTCAGAACTTCACTAACTTCACTCGCCCGGACGATCATCTCGACAGACTACTAATTAACTCCTGGGTTCAAACCGTTTACAAAGTAACAGGAGGCTACCAGTAGCCTATACTCGTGCGCTTGCGTAAGAAGGTTTTTTGGTTTATTTTAAACGGGTCACGTACCCTTCCCCCCTCAACGAATTTTGTGTGACATACATTGCACCATCACTCAAGACATGTTGATTGAAGCTACCAATTTTTCTGTACTCACTTTGAATATTTAATTTATTGATTCCCGATCATACCCACACTAGTCTAATACTTCTCAATCCGTGAATTATTCTATTACATTGGGTTATTCCAGAAAGAATCCACCCCCCCCCCCCCCCCCCCCCCTCTGTGTTTTTTTGTCTTCTGAAAGCACTCACTGCAAGGTAAGCATGGTCACGCTCCATTAGGTCTGCCAATCTGTTCAACAGATTCCCACGCTCTGAAGCATTTGTTGTTCTCCAAAGACTGCCCAGTTTAAAGGCCTCCTTAGCTGCCTTGATGGCAATATCAACATCTGCCTAAATATGAGATAAAAAACGCACACAAACTCAATTTAAAGCCTTTCAATTCAAAACCAACAGTTTGGTAAGAGTAATACTACATGTACATTACAGCTGTAGATGGAAATCGCAAAGGAAAAAATGGTCTTGCCTGGCTAAGGCAAGTGGTTAGATAATAAAGCACTGATATTATTTATAACTATAAAATAATATGTGTTAGCAGATGCAAGAAGGATTGCCCACAGATAATTTCATTTTAGTGATTATGTCAGGGTCTCTGCAAATAGGCCCTGCACGTTCTACTAAAATACATACAAAACAAATTTAAGTTGAAGATATCACAATAGCTGGATTGGCCAGAATGAAAGCTAATGGTAAGCTTCATCGACTCAACACAACTGTCAACAATGATTGTTGGTACATTTTTCCGAAGACAATCTGCAAGCAATTCTTAGTGCAAAATCTGAAGACTTTATTCTTCACATCGCGTAATTCAGAATCATACATGTATGAACTGATCAGGTATGTAGAATCTGTAGCCATTTCATTATTTTTACCTTGATTTCTGATGTGTCTAGAAACTTTGACTCAAAGTTTGACCGTGTGGCCTCAGTTCGTGTTACACCAATTTAGTATAACAACTTCTACTCTACATGCACACTGCATTGCATGCACAGTTTTGGCTGTTGCAAGGCAAGTTGCACAAAATATACAGCATAAATACCTCTTATTAGCCGAGTTCGAGGTCCGTACTGTAGGTTACGGACCGAGTTTTTTTTCCTCGGGCCATAAATCGAGGGAAAAAAAACCAGGATCCGTAACTTACGGTACGGACCAAGAAAAACGAGGCTAATAAGATATTTATTATATCTCTAAATCGGAGACAAAGGAAAACCTTTCAAGTCAAAAGATGGACGGCTTCATTTTACTGACGTACGTCACAAGAAAGCAAAGAGCAAATTTTATTGGCTTTCAAAAATGGTGTGATCGGTCCTCGATTCGGCGTGAACTTGCGTGGCTCTTGAATGAAAACTATATAAACGAATTAATTTATTCTCCCATGTGTTCGATAGGACGACGGAAACCTGACACAGGGTAGTTTTCTTTGAAAAAATGCTTAGTTACTGGCGAAGACAAGTAAGGAAAAGAAGAATGAAAACGCCGCGATAAAATCGCCAAAACAAACGTGTTTGTCAAACTGGAAAATGTGGCTGTGGCAGCATTTCGGTCTACAGCGGTGAACGGAGAAACTCTCAAACTTCAAAAAGGATACTGAAAATATCTCCTCATCAAATACTGCAAGCTGTTTTTGGCTTTTCGTTGTGCTTTAGTGGCTTCATGCCAAACTTTGTGCATGGATGAGTTTCAATTTCAATCGCACCTGACAAATTTTCAGCGTGAGCTGCAGCAAGGGCTGAGCGTATTTGCGAAACGCAAAAATTGTTTTCGGGGAATCCACTGCAGGGACAAAAATTCGCTGAGGAATCGAAACCGCGAAGGAACCTACGAATTTCGAGATGGCAGTTCCATTCATCTGAGATTTTCGGATTTTCTTAATGGCTTCTCGTACTTTTTTTTCGAAAATCACGCTTTTCCTTTGAAGTTTTCTAGAATTTTCTTAAAAAATTTAAGTCCTTAACATTTTTTATACCGACTTTGGATTTATAGCGAGGAGAGGATGAAGAGAGTTCTCGGTCGCCCTAGAAGATTCGATATCACATTTGAAATCCCTAGGGTTTTCGAATAACCTTCTCACATCCTTCATCCTATAAAAGGTTCCCTAAAATTTTCGGCTATCAAAAGGCATCATTGGGTGACCTTACCTTTTCGAGAATCTCCAAAAACGACCTGAGGTTTTCGGGAAATGGGTAAAACATGCCTAATAAATTCGTGAAGACCAAAGTTCCCCTAGAACGACCGAACAGATAAAGATTTTCTAGGGAAGCTTATAATTCAGTTATATAGTTTTAAAAGCACTTTAGACAGCCTAAAACGGTGTTTTAAGGAATTTTGGAAAAAACCGTCGTTGGGTGCCCCTGTTCTGTAGCCTCAAGTTTGTTCTTCTTAGAGCCACTGCCACAAACGATAACTCTGAACTTAAGTTTTATATAACTTGACAAGAACTTAATCAAACTATGCTAGCTTATATGATACAGTTTACCGATAGAAGCCGTTTCAAGTTGTTTTGCAGCTTTATGTTTTTCATAGAAAAGTTTTCTTACAAAGAAAGGTACTCTTTTTTCAATGCTGAATTAAATTGTTAAAGTTAAACGAATTTGCCAAGTCCCTCGAGTTTTTACAACTTACAGCCTAAAAGCTAAATACCAAAACAATAAGCATGTAAGCTTTATACTCAAGAAAATTGTCAATGCTTTTTGATTCGCGGCTGATCAGTTTTTTGCTAAAGTTATAGCTAATTTCATTAAAAAGAGTTTTTGTAACCTGATATGTTAACCCATTTAGCTCCATACGTTTTCTCTAGATAATTTTTAATGTAGAAAACAACTTTTGTTAGCGGATGCTAGACCGATGCGGGACTCTCAAATTTTGCGGTCCGTACTATAAAATTACGGACCGGAAAATTGACTAATCATAGCACGCGTGCTAACTGAGAGATATAATAATTTATCACATCCAGTGTACAAATCAATTGTATATGTATAGTGAACTAGCTCTCTCTTAACAGACACCTCCATAAGACGGACACCTGATGTTGGTACCTGCCGTTTTCAGTCATTTTTTAAGACAAACAACGGACACTTTGAAACTGTCAACAGACACTTAAGAAGTGCTTTTTTAGTGAAGGATACTTCAAACGGAATGTACATATAGGTGCTGAATATTTAAACAAACGAGTCTACTTTTCTAATATTATTTTTGTTCCAGTTTGTAGGTTTTGCTTACATATGTACATGTAAGTTGACCAACAACTTTCAACAGACTTAATAAAACAGACATGTATTCTTTGTGCATACATAGTGTAGTTTCAGAATTACTGGTGGGGCTTAAGTCCTGACAGTGTCTGTCTTAGACATAGTGGACTGTATTTACCATAATTACTTAGTTACTATATTTAATAAATTTTATGCTCACACCTTGTCACCCTCAGCCACATCACAGATTTTCTCTCCTGTCGCAGGATTAATTGTTGAAAATGTCTTGCCACTGACAGAGTCCACAAACCTGTTGTTGATAAAAACCTGTAAAGGCAAAGCTTGAATGTTAGATTTGAACTTGTTACGCGGGGTACCTGTGGCACACTCACTTACTCAGCCGGCTGCAAGGCAGTCGGCCACGATCTTTCTCCATTGCTTTCTATCTTTGGCAACCCTTCTGATTTCATGTGGGAGCGGTGGATGCTCACTGTTTATCACCTTTGCGATGTATTGGTGGAACATGTTTTCGGCCTGCCGGGTTTGCGCTTTCCATGCTGAGGTTGGAATAAGGCATATTTGTTAATTGTTAATTGACTCATCAGTTGGTTTCCTCAGGATGTGACCGAGAAATTTTAGCTGGCGGTGGTGAATTTCTTTGCTTGAGGCGTCTTTTGGACCTGGTTCAAATCCTCTTCATTCCGGATGAAATCTAATCTCCTGATGCCAAGCATTACTCGACAGCAACTTGTGGTGAAGCTGTTTAGCTGTCTTCAAGCTTCTGTGTCAGTATTCAGCTTTCGTAACCGTAAAGCAGGATGTATAAGCAGGTTTTTTGGAAAAGGTTTACTTTAATGTCTATCAAGGTGGTCTTGGATCTCCACCGTTTCTTAAGCTTAAGCGTGGCACAATGCGTTGAAGTTTCGGTTGGTTATTCTTCCTCGCCGTCACAAATCGGGACGTCTTGAGGGAATTCCTGTGTTACATCACAATTCACTTCTGCTTGTGTATTTAAATGGCAAAAGTCTGCAGTTTCCACCCATGTGAGAGGCTAAACAGCTTTTGCGCGATTGTGCATGTGCGTAGTTGGTCCTCATGCTTGTTTGAGTTGGCGACCAAGCTGACTTTACAGCTTCTTGTTTAATGTAAGTATAAATAGATTGTGACTGTGGAATAGCCATTTAAAGTTAATGCTTGCATCGACCAAAACATCCCGTGTGAATACCTCCAGGCCTCTTGTTCTAACTGTTACATGTATCTCTAGGTTTCAATGCCCCACCCTTCTCCCTCCCCCAGTTCCTAATGATGGCTCCCACTGCTTTCTGCTTTGACAACATGTAGTTAGTGGTAGTGGCCAACTTGGAAGTTTCAATGCTCCTTTGGCCACACTACACACTTCTCCCTTATTAATTTAATTTCATATTTGTTATGTAATTATTTCTCCTATATTTTTCTCTTAAATTCGGAATATTTTACTGCAATGTAATTAGTGTGATTAAAATGAATTTGAACTTGTCAAAACAGTTCACAATAGACCCTTTTACGGCAACATGGTGGAAAATATAAAGGTCTATACAGAAATTTAATTTTAGGCAAAAAAATCTCGAAATATATTCCTGTAACTTTCTCAATTCAATACCTAACATAATTATTATGATTATGAGTTCAAAGAAACGACATAATACATTTTGAGACTGCCAGCACTGTTCCTTTGATTTTCTTTTCTCATTGAACATGCTTTCCTAGTCTCTAGTGAATTAAAATAATTGTAAAGCGCCATTGGGCTACAAGGAAATGGCGCTATATAATACATTATTAATTTTCCTCCATAAATTTTCTGCAATTACATGTAAAATTTGGAATCGAAAAAGTGGTTAATTAAGCCGCAAAATACATTCTACTACCTCTTTGAAATCATAAGTTAGGTCATAAATGGAGAAAGTCCTTAATCTCCATACAAGCCTTTCCACAATGTTCATGTATATATTAGACCCTATTACCAATGATACACTTATACCAGGGTCTACAATTTGCCACATTATTATAACACAATTGTAACAAGTCTCAGTCATCTAACAGGCAGTTGGATCTCAACGAGAACTCTTTAATAATGAGAGAGCTGATATGTTTAAAAGGCTATTCTGCTATCACGATAGTCTCGACTAGTCACATGACCCTAAGGAGGCACGTGAGTAACGCAATACTAAGAGGCATATTTATTTATTTAACTTCGCCTAACTAGAATACAAAACTTATATACATAAAAATTATTAGGTCGGGAGACCACTACAGCCTAGCCAATTACAGTGGATCCCTCGTTAATTGTTACATCCTTTCTCTTTTTAAAGAAAAGACTTTGTCCATGCATGTCCCGATTTCTTATAGCTATTCTTATTCTATTCTGAGTTGATCGAAATCAATTTTCTCTTAACAATCATAGTATACGACAGTCCGGTTTCTACGGTATTCGATTAAACATAGTTTAAACAAAGTCCTTGAGATAGCTAGGTCGCCTTACTTGTCTGCCTGATCTGGTAGTCGGACATTGGAGTTGCGCATGGGCGCTGTTAGCGGGAGTGGTTGGCACAACAGCCTCCTGATGGGCTTTCGTCTGGCTGTCGGCCGCTGTTGGCAGTGTGGTCTGATACGACACTGGTGGCTGGACTGGAACGGAAGATGTTGTGCAATCGTCCTGGTTCCATGAAGTGTTTTGATTCGGCTGAAACTTCTCCACAGATTTCCTGAGGTGAACTCTGTTTCTGCGGAATGTTCTTCCATCTTCAGTGACAACTTCGAAAGATCTCGGTCCAACTTGGGACTTTACAGATGCCTACTGCAGTTGTTGGTCTTTTGTCTTGCTCTTACCCTGGTAGATGCGTACTGTGTCGCCTTCTTTATGCTCTGATAGTGCTTGATCTCCGCGGTCGTAGTATTTTACTTGATGTCCTTTGTTGGCTAGTAGCTTCTTGTACTGACCCTCCGCTATTTGTGGCTGTAACAGATTTTGCGTGGTTGGCAACAAAGTCTTTGTGCTGCGACTCATCAGTCTTTGGGCTGGACTTGTGTCCAAGCCTTAAGTGGGGGTGTTGCGGTAAGCAAGCATTGCCAGGTATGCGTCTGCAGTGTCTTTCTTTGCTTTCTTCATCAAACGCTTGGCTGCTCGGACTGCGTTTTCTGCCTTCCCGACGCTCCTAGGATGGTGCGGTGAGGATATAACCAACTGGAATTTCCAGATCTTGCTGAAGCGATTGTACTCTTCAGCAGCAAACTGTGGGCCATTAACTGAGATAACTACATCAGGGATGCCATAGCGAGAAAATTGCATTTTCATCTTGCGGATGACTTGCGCGGATAAGGTAGAGTCAAGAGGTTCCACCTCCCAAAACCCTGAGTAGTAATCAACAATGATCAGGTAGTTTTGATCATTGAAGAGGAATAGATCTAGAGCCACTTTGGCCCATGGTCGAGTTGGAATTTCGTGTGGCTGAATAGGTTCTTTTTGCTGTTTTACATCAATGGACCGTCACACTTCACAATGGTGAATGTAATCCTTGACCTCGCTGCTTATGCCTGGCCAATAGAGGCCCTCTCTTGCCCTCCGCAGGCAGCCTTCTATGCCCATGTGAGATGCGTGAATACGTTTGAGCATGTCCTTCCGAAGAGATTTTGGGACAACCGCTCTCTCTCCACGGTATATCACGCCATTGTGAACGCTCATTTCATCTCTAATGCTATTGGGGCGACTGTGTTTGTGACATCGCTCTTCTGTTCAGGCCATCCAGATAGGATAACTTTGGTAAGCTCTTGCAGAAATTCATCTTCCTCTGTGTGTTTGCGTATGTCTTCTAGGAGAGCTGCGGATACTGGGAGGTCTTGAGCCACGTTTACAGATTCGACTTCTTTCTGAAGTGGTGATGGGTCCGTGTGTGGCAGGTAGGCTCGGCTCAAAATGTCGGCCAATTCCATCTGTTTGCCACTTCGGTATATCAGATTGACATCATAAACCAACAGTCTCAGGAGAGGGCGTTGGAGGCGCTTGGGTGCTTTGTTTAGTGATTCCTTGCAAATGACTTCCAATGGCTTGTGGTCCGATTGTACAGTGATTGGGCAGCCATATGTGTACTGGTGGAACTTCTCGAGACCAAAGACTACTGTTAATAGCTCTTTTTCAATCTGTGCGTATCGTGTTTCAGCATCAGACAAGGCTCTGCTAACAAAGGCTATCAGCTGACCATTCTGTGTCAGAACTGCTCCTAATCCTGTATCCGATGCATCACTCTGCAGCGTTAGCTCCTTCTCTGGCTCAAAATATTTCAGGACTGGTGCTTCTGTTACGAGCTGCTTCGGTTTGTCCAGGCTTTATCCTGATGGTGTGTCCAGGGCTAATCGACATCTTTCATTGTGAGTTTTCGAAGTGGTTCGCACACGTCGCTGAGTCTTGGCAGGAACTTACTGAGGTAATTTACGAAGCCAATGAATCTTCTTACCGCTGCTACGTCGGTAGGCTTTGGCATTTCTAATATGGTTTTCACTTTCCCAGGATCAGGCTTGATGCCTTTTGTTGGTCCGCAAGTGTGCAATGTAGGGAACTTGATCCAAGGGTCTGAGTTTCATTTTGTCTTTGTTGAGTTTCACGTTTCTGTCTCTGCAGCGCTCCATCAGCTTGTGCAGCTTCTCATCATGATCTTTTCTGGCTTTATCGTAGGTATTGCCCTCTCTATATAGAAGGATGTCGTCATAGATAGTCAATACACCTGCTAGTCTTTCTAGAACTTGGTGCTGCCTTCTCATTAATTCTTCTGGAGCTGACGACAGTCAAAATGGTAGTCTTAACCATCAATATCTTCCAAAGTGTATGTTTTTTTTATTTATTTATTTATTTATTTATTTATACAAAACATTTACGTAACAAGCAGATTTAAAAGGTTACAATACAAAGGAATACATGACAAGATGTTACAACAATACACTACACTAGACATTCCGAGACTGGGTTGGCATTGGCGATTTCAATTTTTGTTTATAGTCTGAAGCTGCACTAATCATTTAGTAACTCTATATAGTAGTTAACAATATATTTTAAATTATATAATACTTTTGTTTTATTTTACAGAGGGGATTTTTCTAGATGAAATCTACAGTTTAATTTAACTACAAATTCCTCTAAAGATAGGTTTTTCTGTGCTAGTTTTTGGGTATAGAGGTAATATTTAGCAAAGAGGAGAGTACAGTTTAAGTTATTGGTAATCAGGTCAGTCTTGGAGGTGGAGCTCGTGCCGAAGAGAATTTCCGTTGGGGATAAGGAGAAAGAGGTGCCATTTTCTTTGTTAAACCACTTAATAACTTCCAAGAAAAACTCTTTAGACCAGTGACAATTTGAAAAAGTGTGAATAATGGAATCATTTTCGCGACAGTAAATGCAAAGCATATCATTTTTAATACCAAATAAATGCAGTTCTCTTTTTGTAACAACTATTCTGTGCAAAAGTTTGAAGTGTATGTTGTAGCAGGTCAGCTTTGAGCTTGCCTCATCAAGTACTACATGCCAGAAGCCATTCTTGACATCGAAAATACTGAAAAATGAAAACTGAGACTTGTTACAACAATCTCCATATGATAGTTTCTTGCTTCCCGCAATCTCAATTAAGAGATTTTCTCGAAGTTTCCACTCCCCATTTCCTTTAATTTAATTGGTTTTTGTCTCCCCCTTTTTATCACCAGTTGCCCAAAACATACAGTTGTTTAACTGCAGCCGGTTTACTATTAGAAGTGTTCTTACCTGGTTGTATTTTACTTCAGGACTATCATCAATCTTAACCTGAAAAATGAAGAAGCAAGCTTTGTGAGTATAATGGTCTACTTGCACAGACCGAGACAAGAGCTAATTCTTATTAATGGGGGTGGATAGGCAGGTGATGAACCTTGATGAAATATGCAATTCATCACAAGGTAACAGCACATTAGGTAACAACACTTGATCTCAGCAATGACGAAAAGCGAAGATTAGAACATGTCTGGTTGAGATCTCATCAGTTGCTTTAAAAGAAGCAAAAACCAAAAACCAAAAATCCACATGCATAAATGGATAAACCTTAAATTCCTAAAATTCCTTAAATTCATTTGTAGGACCCATAAACGGTTAAAATGTTTCTTTGAATGAGAAATCTGAGCAAAATTATTTATAAAATCTGCCGATCTAGCTATAGACCTTATATTGACCCTCAGCTCCCTATCCGATGCATATAAGCTCTGACTTGTAGCATACATGTACAAGTAAAGGAGCACACTTTTAGATGTCAAGATCCAGTGCATAATCGATGCATAAGGCCTGAGAAATCACAATGCTTCTAAATATTGTAGAAACAAAGATTTTGTAGGCTTCAACTGGGGAGTGTAGTAGAAAGGCAGCCTTTAAGCTGACCACAATTGTCAAAACAAAATGGCGGGATGCTTCGATATTTTTGTCAATGAATAAACGTTTTTTTACAACTTCACAAACAACAGGAATAACAGGACAGTTCTAATATGGCATACATCTAACATTTTTTTTTTCAGGAAAACTACATTGCTCGACGCTGAAAAAGAGGACATTTAAGCGTTCAACTGATATCTGGCATTTTGGAACCCTTCAATTCTCAAGGCACAATCTCCTAAGATTGAAGCATGTACTGTAGCTATGTTAGAATTAAGCGTGCGATATTTTGTTTTTGTTTTCCATACATTTATCAATAAAACCCAATCGAAGTCCACGTAAACATTCCTAGCGCCCTTTATTTATTTATTTTGTTTCTTCTCTGAGAGTCCAACGTGTCACTTGATGTTTGCGATAAAATCGATAGTTCAACCGGAAATGTCAAGCATTGTCGCAAGCTAAACAGGCCGGCAACTGTCGGATTTCGCATTATTTAATGAACGTTTTTTTTTCTTTCTGTTACATACTGTATACGAACATCCCATTTCTAAAATAACAAGAAGCTGTACACAGCTTGAAATCGTGGCGCCTTTTACTCATTGCAGCATTGATTCCCGAGTGTTTTGAGTACCTTCACGGAGAAACGTAAGCTTAAAATTATGTCTAATCAAAGGCCCCTAAGAGCCAACCCGTGAAGAAGAAATGCTAACGCCTAACGCAATATTGCGGTAGTAAGCTTATGTTTTCACAGACACGGTTCGATATATATATTTTTTTAAATTAAACGTTAGGATTTTTGACGAACGCAAAGAAAAAAAAAAGTACATCACTTTCATAATGTCCAGTCCGAAAAAAGAAAAAGAAAAAGGAAAAAATCAAAGGGCTCTAAAAGCCATCTCGTTAATGCGATAGAACGTGAGGTTAATAAAAAAAAGGAGAAGAATTGATAGTGAATATGGTAAAAATGTTATTTGTTTCACCTATTCCGCTAAAATATAAACAAAGCGTTTCGAAATGTCGATTAATAGGGAATCCCAAAACGTCGAGTTGGACATCGAGGTCATCGAAAAGATTAGGTGCCTTTGATAGGTAAATATAGTAAAGATGTTATAGGTAATGTGTGAAGGTGTATTTTTTGGCGGGAAAAGTAGCTTCACTTTAGACAGGGTTTGACGTGTATGTCTTCGCGGGTGTTTTGTTTCTGATAGTTGGGTCAAATATATAATATAAATTGTTTACAAATTGTGTGTTTTAGATTTATAGGAGGTATAGCATAGAGATGGAGTCTACAATGGCTTTGTGGCTACATGGAGTGGGATAAGGAGAGGTGACTTGCTGTGTGTGTTTATTATAGCATAAAGACAAAATGCGAGCCGCACTAGTCAACTGGATATGGTTTTGGCAGCATGGAGAACATTGAGAGAAAGTTTGAAAATACGTGTAGGTCTAATGGTGGAGTTAGACATTGTAGTCATAGAGGACTTTAGGGCTCTTTTAGGAGCTCCCAAATCAATAAAAATCATGAGCAACAAAAGAATCACGAGTGTGAATGTAAATAATTTTGATGTTAGTCTAATGTATTTGTTGAAAATAGTCTTCATTTTATTGAGGGGAAACTTCTAAGGTAGACTATTACAAAAGGCAAAAAAAAAAGGCAAATGAAAATCGTTTACTTGTCGGTTTTTCCGGTTGACTCAACAATTGTGTATTTTCGGGCAGAATGGTGTCTTTTGTAGGAATAGAGGTGGTGATCGACGGGTCCGCGAGGCCGAGAAAATACGGTAATGAGAACAGTACAAACAGTAATGACACATCCATATCAACGACAGGCCAACCTGGTGTTTTCAAACTTGTACTCGTTTGTCTCTTTTTAAATACCATAGTCTCAAGCATGTGTTTCAGTCGATTTCATAGTGGCCATTCAAATTATAGTTATTCAAGTATTTTTTTAGACTTTATTTTTTGAAATACATAATTATGCAAACCAAGTTTAGGTTGTTTTGTAATTTAGAAGTTTTTCAGGTTTGGAATTGTGAAATGTAATACCCTAATCAGCCTCAAGCTAATTTTCGGGGGGTTTTTCACTTCGTCATTTTCACGAAAATAAAACGCGCGAAAATTAATCAACAAGAAGGAAAAAACATAAAGGTGCTAGTGCTTGTGTGGAGAAACGCTAGCCTCCAATAGCGGTCTTCCCCCACGAACTCACAAGAAAATTGAGGACTAAATATACTCACAAATCACAGGCTTGATCCACAAAAATCTCTGAATTGGGTTTATTGGCGCAGTCACTTAGGTTCACAACAAGTCCTCAGACTCACGATCACTCTCAACTAACTCAGAAAACTCTTATATTCATTTATATTCATACATTGCATGCAAACTAAATATTTAGGAAATTCCGGTATCTGTCACAGATGTCCTTAATCTCACAATCACTAATTGGTTTTTAATGGATTCGGTAATAATTTTGACAAGATCGAATGCCACTGAACATCACGCAATCACAAAGCTCCAGTCTTCGATACTTGCCATAAGAGAAATAAAGTGCACTTTCATTTACCCTACCCTATGTTCGGTCAATTTTTCATTTCATCTTATGCAATTTTATAATTTGTCTATCGTCCCAATAATATTCCCTTCCCACCCCCTTCCATTCTATAACAAACCATCCAAATTGCCACCCTTTGGAAATACATTGAAATATATTTACTTGAGTCTCTTTCTAGTCTACTCCAAATCGCATTGAGTCGCTTTCTAGTCTACTCCAAATCTCATCGAAAGAAACATGCGGAGCAAAAGACGTTTTGTTGTCACGAATACAACGCTTTGGTATCCAACACTATGTATGCCTATATGTATTGAATGCCTCAAATGCGACAAGAACTGCTGACGATAATCAGCTAACATAATGTAGAATTGCAAAATAAAATGGAACGAAAGAGAATGAACTTTTCATAAACACCTGTCAATCAAAGTAGTCAAAAGACAAGTCTTTTTAGGAACTTCAATTTATAAAATGAATGGCTTTGAAGCTGAAGTTTCATGGTATGTGATCATAGCATAACTCTTTTACTCACATTACGAATCACGTGAAGAGTGACCTCAAATATTCTATATAATTTATGGCCTGCGAGCAGGTTCCTGGCTTGGAGGGGCACTATTTTTCGGCGCGAACCGCCGACCCAGCCGTCCGACTCGAAGTGTGTCCGCCGGCTACTCCATAATAATACCGACTAACGTTTTTATAAAAGCAAAACATCAAACCGTAATGGAAATGATTCAGTATTCGAAAATAGAACAAAACTCAAAATTCATGGTATCTTGCTCTTCACTCTTGCATAATCAAACCGAAAGATTTGTAGTTAGCTAAATCAGCAAAATCTGACCTGACTTGCATACTATTGCATAATCATGAGAGCTCAACATTTATTATTGCTCATATGAAAACATAAACTTTCCCGTGTGAACATGTGACATAAAAAGAGGGAAAAACTGATAACATCTAAGAATTTCGATTAGAAAACACGCTTCATAAATTAAATTGGTAACTAAAAAGAAAAATTCAACAATTGGATAATACAAACTACTTAAATATACGCACTTTATTGCCTCAACTGAAAAACATTCACTTCAAGCACTGATTTCTGGAAATACTATTCACTTAGGGACGGACCATTAGATTTTTGAGGGGAAGGGGGGTTGGGCAAATACCAAAAAAAAATTCGAGCACGGCCTTGAACTGCAAAAAAATATCGTGCAAAACAAAAACCCCAGAAAAAAAATTCCTGCAAAGCTTTATATTTTTAGAACAATATTTTATATCCAGGAGCAGATGGTCAGAACACAAATAAATCACACTGAAGTCGTTGTAGAATGTTAGCGACTTATGGGTGCTTGGGGAGGATCAAATGTTCTATCTTTTCATTGGCTTGTTTAGTTTAGCCAATAACAATGGTTTATTTTTAACCCGACGTAAGTTGTTTCTTTGTAGGCTTTTCAGCTGATTTCATAAGCATGTAAGATATTTTCTGACACAAGGAATGGCTCTTGTAGGTACATGTATATCTCAATGGATGAGAAATACTTTGTTTATGTGTTGTACAACAAGCTTGTAATTGCAGGGGCGGCGCTACCGGTGGGGCAGGTGGGGCATTTGCCCCACCAACTTTCGACAGCTCAAAATGGCGGTGGGCGGAGATGAATAGTGTAGCAACATCCTTTGACCAGATGTGATGGCGGGGCGCTTTAATGCATCACAGTTTGCAAAATAAATATTCCGTGAATTAATCAAAAGCCTACAATTTTAGCATCGAAGATATTGTGACTTTAGACTGGAGATTGGATATTGTGAACCAAGCATTTCAATACCCCTTGCGTTACTCGGACGTCAGCTATCGGACTCCAGCTACCGACAAATCCATCAAACAAATCCATTAATGCTGTGAGTTAGCGCTCGGCCTCTGCCCTAAGAAGGCTCAAGACATATCTACGAACAACCTATGTCACAAGAAAGATTAAATCATTGCATTATCCAGACATTGCATTAACTGACAAATTGAACATGGCTGATATTGGAAATCAGTTTCTTTCGGCCTCCAATGACAGAGAAAATCGCTTTGGAAAATTCGTTTCCAAAGCCTTCCCATTCTGAAAAGAATTGCAGAGAATATTCGAGTGACAGTCGAATTTACTTTGAACAAACAACCAAAATGGAGTTACACCCAAGTTTCAGAAAGTGTTTCGTGTAACTACATGTACTTTTCATGAGAATTAAACTGAACTCAAAGCTGGCCTTGGAAACTGTTTCTCCGGTCTCAGGAACGCTGGAAATAGCATTTCAGAGAGTTTCATTTCAAAAATTCCCCGGGGGAGCATGCCCCCGGACCCCCCTAGAAGCTCGCGCCTTCGGCGATCGGCACAGGAGATTCGCCCCACTAACATTATATTTCCGGCACCGCCCCTGTAATTGTAAGATGGTTGGGTGTACTACGATGCGCTGTGGAAGCGACATCAACAGGGGGCTGGTGTAAAGAAAATTGTAGGGGCAGTTACAACACCACGGCAGGCATCATGCTATATCAAGCTGCTGTTACATCACATCTGACTTGCTATAGTATTCCTGTCTCTAGTATGGCCTTTCTAGTATTCCTAACACGTGTATGTGTCTGGCATTAAAACATATAGACTCGCAAAAAAAAAATCGTGCAAGCAAATCATGGCAAAAAGAAAAATCCTGCACAGTCTCGAGCGTATAAAAAAATATCCTGCACCAAAAAATTGCCCACCCCCCCCCCCCCCCCCCCCCCCCCCCCCCCCCCCCCCCCCCCCCCCCCCCCCCCCCATCAAAAATCTAATGGTCCGCCCCTTATATTTAAAAACATCGATCATTCATACATTCCTTAGGGCCCGGGATGAATTAAAAAATGTCTTTAAGCACTATACATATGAAAATAGTGGACCATTTAAAATATTTACTTATGTCGCCGTTTCTTTACGAACTTTGTGTATAACAATTAGACAGGAATACAACATGGATAAAAAATAGCCATTGAAACCGCATTTATTATCTCATTATCACTAATACAGAAATCGACGACATCGGAAATATTTTTTGACAGATTACCGTCCAAAATGGTATCGGTGATTTTTCAGATGTGGGTTACTTTTCTTTTACACCCTCCTAAAGTTTGATGTTCCCAATGTTTACGTATTTTTCTACAAAAGACAAAAGAGACCATAACTTTGTAACAGAAACGAAATTTAAAAAAGCCGACAACGTTTTTGAAAGGAGGTATCGCAGAACATTCCTGCCAATTTTCAGAATTTTCAGCCAATTCAGTTGCAATCCCTAAGTAAACGAACTTGAAATGTTCACCCCTATACGCACTTCTATTTTATGAGAGGGGTGAATCCGCCGATCTGTGCTATTTTTTGGCCCGATCCGTCGATCCCACGTTATTTCCGTTCAAATCCGGATCCGCATTAGTTGAAAACTTTCCGCAGTATAAATGTAGTGCACACGGGTATATGTATTTGTTTTATTATCTGGAATTTTGTGGCAAAATACACATGTCGTGATACCTTAAAACAACATTTAATAGAAGAACAATCTAAAGCAATTTAAATGTCGCCAACCCTTACGTTTAAACGCTATTTAGCCTATATACTGCAAACAATGTCCGGAACATCCAGTTCCCCTTGAACAACATCACGGGTCACAAACGCTACGCTAAAATAATCAATTAAATACGATTAAAGCCAAAATTTATGCTATCTTGCTCTTCCATACTATTGCATAATCATGAGAGCTCAACATTTAGTCATTCATTTAAGAAATTGAAGTTACTAATTACTGCTTTCCTCCAAAATCACGACAAACTGTTAACACACACACAAAAAAAAAAGACAAAGTTCGGGAACAAAATTTTAATGGTAAACGAATGCAATATGTGTATTTAACTAACCAGAAAAAACTCACTTTGCGCTTTGGGCGACAATTGAAGGTGACATTAGCTATTTATACTTTACAATCTGTCCAACCTCTCAACAGTGTTCAAATAATACATTCTGTTTTTCTTTGTCTTGTCAATTAAGTCCCAAATAGTGCCAATATCTCTCTTGAAAAAATCAAAACGCTGAAATTGCTTATAAAATGCTTTATAAAATGCTTGCTTGATAAACTTTAGTTAGGTAAATCAGCAAAATTATGACGTCTTTTGCATACTATTGCATAATGAAACCATAATGGCAATGATTCAGTATACCAAAATAGAACGAAACCCAAAATTGATGCTATCTTACTCTTCAGTCTAACTCTTGCATAGTCAAACCGAAATATTTCTACTTAGGGACGGACCATTAGATTTTTGAGGGGGGGGGGGGGGGGGGGGGAGGGGGGGGGGGGGTTGGGCAAATACCAAAAAACATTCGAGCACGGCCTTGAACTGCAAAAAAAAAATATCGTGCAAAACAGAACCCCCAGAAAAAAAATTCCTGCAAAGCTTTATATTTTTAGAACAATATTTTATATCCAGGAGCAGATGGTCAGAACACAAATAAATCACACTGACGTTGCGACTTATATGCACTTGGGGAGGATCAAATGTTCTATCTTTTCATTGGCTTGTTTAGTTTAGCCAATAACAATGGTTTATTTTTTACCCGTAAGTTGTGTTTCTTTGTAGGCTTTTTAGCTGATTTCATAAGCATGTAAGATATTTTCTGACACAAGGAATGGCTCTTTTATAGTTGTACAGTGGCATTGTAGGTACATGTATATCTCAATGGATGAGAAATACTTTGTTTATGTGTGAGACCAGATGAACCTCTCGAACTCCCCGATGGACTATACAATGGCTTTGTGGGTACATGGGGTGGGATAAGACGACGCGACTTGTTGCTTGTGTTTATTATAGCCGGCATAAGGACATGGGCTCTTTTAGGAGCCACCAAATCATTAAGTCATGAGTAACAAAAGAGTCACGAAACAAAAGAGTCAGTGTGAATGTAAATATTTTCATGTTAGTCTGGCGTAATTGTTCAAAATAGTCTTCATTTGACTGAGGGGAAACTTCAACTTGATTGTATTACGTCACATGACGTTAGGGACGGACCATTAGATTTTTTTGGGAGTGGGGGGATTGGGCAAATACCAAAAAAAAAAAATCGAGGACAGCCTTGAACTGCGAAAACATATCGTGCAAAACAAAAACCGCAGAAATTATAGGTCGTTTTGAAATTATGCTGTATTCTTGGCAGCTTTCTTCAACTCGATTTTCTTCAACTGGGCGGCTTTCTTCAATTGTGGAGCTCTGTTCAATCGCCGGGTGTCTTTCTTCAGTTTTGTTTGACCTCTTGCTGTGCTCATGGACCATTTTCTAGTAGAAGTTTAGAAACAATGTGAGGTTCTTTACTCTCTCTGAATCTCTCAGGTAGTCGGATCTTAAATTTGAAATTATCGACCGTCAATGGTTTCTTACAATTAGTTTTTGGATTGCTTGAAACGTGAACGAGATATTTCCATTAAACCCATGTTAAGTGGCGGAAAATGGCATTCAGGTGTGCCCACACCTTAAGTCGCTCCCTGCCGTTCTTCAGTCATTTTCTTTTACTATCTATAAGACGGACACCTCATTGAGATGGATACTTAGTGCCGGTCCGAACGGCGTCCGTCATAGAGAGAGTTGACTGTTTTTTTTTCTCACTATACAGCAACTTCTAATAGACTTAATTTTTCGGCATAGCACAGAAACTGTATCTTCAGATGAGAGTCCGAGTGAGAACAATAGCGACGCCGAGGAGCTCATGCCAGTACAAGTTTCTTCAAGCTCTAGTGATTTTGAATGTGAATCTGTATCGGCACATAAGAGAAAAGAGGTAGGTATTTACTAGCTTTGCTAGGTTGATTTAGTGATAAACGATTGATAGCAATTGTAGTACAAAATAATTTCAATGATTGATATGCACGTTTAATCCACCTAAAGGCGTTTTGTGGCAATCCCATTTTCAACAATTTCTACGTTCATCTCCTTCCTGCATTGAAGCAATTCTTTTGCGATGTCGAATACCATTACATTTATACCTTTTGTGACGTGATCAATGTTATTTCTTTTATGTCATCCTCTTCAGGATATGCCCTCATTGTACTATACTAGACCCTCTGGAGATAAAAAAAGGATCCTACGATAAGGCAAATCGTCGCCAAATCAACATATCTATCAGTCTTCCTCCATTTTAAACAGAATAAACAGCCCTTTTACTTTAGTGAGGGGAATGAGAAATACCAAGTGTCATCAAGCAAAATTTTAATAAGCTTTGGTATAATTTTCTTTGCGGTAATACCTTGCAGAAAGATGTATGCTTGTCTCGGAAGAGAAAACTTTCGGATGACAGTGATTTTGAAGACCATCAGCTGTACTTCAGTCCATTCGAAGATGACCAAAACCAGTGTCTCTGGAAAGACATATTCAGTTGAACAATGCCAAAGGAAAGAAAGATAAATGTGCAAATATCGTGCAACTGGACGATCAGCGAATCGAATTAGCCCCCTTATAGCCAGGGTGTTTTCAGACTTGTTGTCAGTTCCTTCTTCAGTAGTAGCTTATTTCCCAAAGGCTGCTTAACATTTAATCCGGTCTTATTTACAGGAGAAATAAATGTCTTCCCAGCCAACAGACGTTCCAAAACTGGCATTACAGCAAAGGAAATCTTTGAAATTTGCATTAGTGGAAACGTTCCAGATAACAAGATATGTAGAAAGGTTCACACTGGAGTAACAGAGAGCGCTACTTTCATTGCAGACCTGGAGGCAATTCACTTTAAAGACATAACAGTGGACGACAACGGGTTCTATTGGACTCATTCCAGTCCATCCGAGGACTACCAGGTATTGCTTGATGATCAGGGGAAAGTCAGTGCTATTACTAGAATCGGCAAGCTTGACACAGAAAGCGGAAGTAACCTCCCGACTGCCGCCTACGACCACTTTCTCATTAGAAGACAGTATAGCTGGCCAAGAAATGATAAAAACTTTCGCCGTATGATAGCTAAAGTTGAGCACGAAGGGAAATTTTTACGACTTGCCATTGTACAGTATACAATCAACATGACCCCCGCTGAAAACAGCAATAGGCCCTCTTCGGGAACCCAAGTAAGAACGAAACCAAGTGTGCTGGAGAAAGTAAGAGAAATGGGCGACAACATCGGTGCTAAGAAGATTATTAGCCATATTCAAAACGAGACAGATGTAGTTTCTATATCTTCCCCGTCTGACATTCCCAGAGATAGGCAGTAAGTCTACAATCAACTTCGAAAAGTTGAAGGCAGGAAAAAATCCCGGAGCACCGGCCCAGCAAGGTCTCCTGACATCACCACGTTGTTGTCCCTTCAACAGGCATTGATCCGGGATGTTAGTCTGGGTGCAAGATCAAATTGTAAAGGCGATATTCGAGCAGCACCCAGTACGTTTGCAGCCACCAATTATAGTCTCGGGTGGATAAAACTATTCTGTCGTCCCGGCTCGCATACAGCTTCAGTGGCCGGTGTGGACATGACGTACAAGTTAGGGCCCTTCTACCTTACAACAGTCACGTTCGCTGACCCTATGTTCGTCTGGCGTAAATAAGCATCCGACAACTCTGGCAGTGGTGATGACATCAGCCTCCAAAGAAAAGTGTGACTACAGTATGAGTACCTTGCACGGTCACTGAAGTCGGAAGGAATAGAGTCACTCGTGTACGGTACGGATGGAGAGTGTGCGCTGGAAAGTGGCTTTGAGAGCGTGTACCCTATCGAAGGTTCTACTACTCAAAACATCCACCTGCGCTGCTTTGACCACGCCAAGGGGGACATTATGGCAAAACTAAAAGACCTAAGTGTCTCCGAAAATGAAAGAAAAAAGATTCATTGTGAGATATTGGGAAGTAAGTTTGGTGGAAGGCGTGTCAAAGGTCTGGTCTATTGTGAGAATGAAACATAATTCGAAGAACTGACGTGACAAAGAGGTTCATTGACCCGAGCAATTTAAAAAATGGATGGTAACAACGAAAGGTCGACACAGCAAACGTTAAAGCTTTGCATGTTTAACCAGTAAGAACTACCGCCGGCCTTGGAAATCCCCCAAAACAAGTGGAACAATCAACGAACAGAATCCCTAAACAACGTAACCAAAGAAGCAGCGGAGAATCAAGTGACCGATCAGGCTACCATTCACGAAGTTCTAGAGTTCGAAGTAGTGAAACAACAAGAGCAGGAATACGTTAAGGCCATCTACAACATGGGTGAATACAGATTGGCCCCAGAATTTCAAGCGTTTTCGGTCAGCCCCCCTGGCTTGGTAACAGAAGACACCTGAGCAGCAACGACGACATGTAAAAAAGGTCCTTAAGGTTCCCGCGAGTTCACCCTCAAATCCTGAAGTGGAACCCTCGACGAAACTGTCGACGTCGGTCGAAGACTGTGGGGTTACCAGTATTGCAGCAGCATTTTTAAATCAAATATGGCATGAAGCAGAAATCGTTTAAAATTACGAAATCCGACAGTATGTACGCCGGCCTGTTTAGCTTGTTTAGCGACAATGCGTGACATTTCCGGTTGAACTATCGATTTTATCGCAAACATCAAGTGACACGTGGGACTCTCAGAGAAGAAACAAAATAAATAAATAAATAAATAAATAAATAAAGGGCGATACATTGTAGGATTACGTGGAATTAAGTGTTATAGAATGGAAAACCACTCGTCTTATGTTTAATTAAACAATTACAGTCTTTATTATTTTAGAAATTCATTTCATTCATTCATTCATTCATTTATTTTTGCTATTAATCACAAATATAACAACAGTATACAGAAATTAATAATACATTAAAGATAAAATACACTATTCTAACCAAATTATTTACAAAATCAAATGTTTAAAGTGGCAATGGCAAGGAAGCCTATATAGAAACCTATATAGGAAGCCTATATAGAAACCGGGGTCTTTATATAAACTATAGGCTTCTTTGAACTATAGGGTAAACCATGCAAATTAAGGGTACTGAATGAAAAATTTGGATTATTTTTTTTATAAAATAAAGAAAAGAAAAGAAAAGAGAAAAGAAAACGAAAAAGTGTGTAGCTCAACAAAAAGTATATTTAACTAAGAAAGAAGGGATTTTTTAAGTCTTTTGCCAAACAAACTGATGCTTTCACTGTTTTGAATTTCCCGACTTAGCGAGTTGAAAAACTTAGGACCTTGAAACCGAATTGAGAATTTTCGAAAATTAGTTCGATAATGAGGTATATAGAAAAGGCTGGAATTTCTTGTATTATAAGAATGTATCTGGCTTGCAAGAGTAAACATATCACGAAAATAATTAGGGAGTAAGCCTCTTTTAAAAAGATATATAAATTTACCTATTTGGTATAAAAAAATGTCCGAGAATTTTAAAATCTCCTGCCCTTTAAAAAGAACACCGGTATGTGAATCAAAAGAAACCTTAGATATTATTCTGATTATCTTCTTTGGAAGGATAATAATCGGATTTAAATTAGACTGATATGTCGATCCCCAGACTGAAACATAATATATTAAGTAAGGGTAAACTAGGCTATAGTACAAGGAGCGCACGGAAGTTTTGGGAAGGCAAAAACTAGACCTATTGATTTTGATATTTTTCTAGAAACGCTAAGAATGTGAGGCTTCCAAATGGGATGGGATGAAATGGGATGCATATGTAACAGAAAGAAAAAAACGTTTAATAATACGAAATCCGACAGTTGCCGGCCTGTTTAGCTTGCGACAATGCTTGACATTTCCGGTTGAACTATCGATTTTATCGCAAACATCAAGTGATACGTTGGCCCGGGGGGGGGGGGGGGGGGGGTACTCTGCAAATTTTTGGGTGGGGGTGTGCCGCTAGGACTCTAACACCCTTAACCTATACTAGACCACTTCAGCTGCATTTTGCAACCCTATTCTAGACTAAACACCGAAAAACCCTACCCTATTCTAGACCTATTCCAGACTCGCTATTTTCCAGAAACTTGTTCACTGTCACAATTATTAGTTAACAGGGGTCAGTAAAAATGCCGTACTGCTCGCCGTACCGATTTTTAAATTCCATTTGCCAGTAAACCTTGTCTAGACTAAATTCTTCACGCAACTGATCAGTTTCGCGGAAAATGATACCCTATTCTAGACCAAAAATCTCTGATTACTATACCCTATCCCAGACTAAACTGCCTGAAAACCATACCCTTCACAGCGGCACATACCTATATAGCTCATATACCTAATTCAATAAAGGTTGCTTTGGCAATTGGTCATTGGTAATTGGGCATTGGCATTTGGGCATACGGAACACAATACAATGCTTTGCTTGAGTGACCGCCAAACAATAGCTTCCCAATGCCCAATTACCAATGACCAAAGCAACCTTTTTTGAATTAGGTGTATATGGGAGTACCCCCCCCCCCCCCCCCCCGGGTACGTTGGACTCCCAGAGAAGAAACAAAATAAATAAATAAAGGGTGCTAGGATTATGTGGAATTTTTCTTTCATGGAACACGGCAAGTCTTTTCATGTATGGCTCACCAATCTATATTAAATTCATTTGAAGTGCATCTAGTAAAAAGAGTGTTGCAAGAGGTCACATATCTTCAAAATTCAAATAGTGAAATAGCTTAAGACTCTGCAGCTGTTCCACAGCCGCCTCTGGACCTGGTGATTGTTGGTAAAATGAGAAGGGAGTACATTCAGGACGGAGAAAAACGGCTAAGCAAAGAATCGCGTGTTTATTTTCATGCCGCCACGGAGTGTGTTAGGAAGCGAGCACCAGTTTTCATTCCGGCCCTTCTAACATTTCATCCCGCAGACATACAAACATGTATACAAGAGAAAGTTGTCGTGCAAGCTCAAAGATTTCATCACCGATATTAAAAACTAGGTCTTTAAATTACAATGTTCAAGAGGAGCAAAACTTGACACAAGCTCTAAACAGAGTTAGTTCCCGGAATAACCTCTTGCTCCTCTATTTTGAGCGAAAAGCGAGTCACGCGACCGAGAGCTAGAAATATGTACTGTTATGTACAAAATGTTGTTATGTTAAAACCAAGACCTTTACTGTGACCTGTGTTTTGTAAAAATCGCATATCACAAAATGATAATTTACATTTTTTCAGACATTTGCTTAATGTCCTTAATTCCATCCACCGTCGCGTTAACATTTGCGCCTTTCAAGTTTCAACTTTCAAGTGAGTAAACTAGTAAACCAGTCCGCAGTCAGGGTTTAGCAACCAAACGGCATCTCCCTTCCCAATCTTGAAAAACACTACCCCCCCCCCCCCCCCCCCCCCCCCCCCCCCCCCCCCCCCCCCCCAAACCAATGCAAAACATGAAAAGAAAAAAAGAAAAGGAAATTCCAGTCCAGTCCAGTCCAGTCTAGGTTGACAACAACTCTTCGAGTAGTGAAGTCGTGCTTTAAACGACATTTTCTCGTTTCGGATCCACGTTCATTGTCCATCTACGTGATGTTTTTCGTGGACGTACGGTTTGAAGCGTCGTTCCAGAAAACTATTATTGAACTCAGTAATAACACGTTTTAACATTAGTGCTAGTGCCCCCTAAGGTACGTCACTAACACTTCGCCTCAGGCTATAAACCACTTGAACAAGTGAACTTTTTTTATTCCCAAGAGTCACTTGATACAAAGGCTAAATATTTATTAGAAGTTTGGCAGAAAGCCATGGAACCATAGCGAGCATGAGGCACTTGCGGAATGCCTCAGTAAAAAAAAAAATGAATACTAGTATAAGTATTAGATCTATCTTATATAAAGCTATGCATAAAAAAATGAAAGAATGGGCCTTTATCACGCCCCGCCATTTTGTATAAAAACAAAAGATTTGCCCCCCAAGCCTCGCAGTGAAAAAGTTGAGAACGAGGTTAAGCAGGGGGAAACAAAGCATTAGCGGGGCCTGTTTATGGAACAATTTACCTCAAGAATTAAAGAAAAGGAAGCTAGCTCTATTAGACAGTTTAAATGAAACATCAATCAGGTACATCTGACTTATCGGACTTCGCACGGCAATCTTGTAAAACATTTTCTTACCTCTGCCAACGTGGCGAAGGAAAACTTGTCGAGTGCGGAGGCACGAACAAACCGCCTGCAGGCGAGACTCCTACGAGAAAGTGAGCGAAGAGGAAGCCGGAACGCCATGACACTTGTATTAAACTTCACAACAACACAATGGAACTGAACTAAAGAGAAATACAGGAAATACAGACGCTGAACACATTGAAAATAGCTTGTTTCATAACAGATAATAATAGCGCGATGTTACAACTGCTGACCTTCGGCGGTCGATGTGCTCGTGTTGATTGTTGGTTCAATGTTTTGTAATTTAAATGTGTAAAACCAATCGTTATACCATTAGGCAAAACGTTTAATTGCTTAGTAATAGTTATCTTGTGCACATTTCTAGTTAACAAGTTGACAACAAGATCTCCGCAATAAGATCACGGGGCGTAAGGTTAACTTATGCTTATTCATTACCATAAAGCAGCATGGACCATCATGTTTTACTACAAGCAGACATTTGGTAAAACATTTCAATCTTGTGGCAGTAAGATAATGCTGGAGCAGAGTTGTTTATTGCAGAAAAGAAAACTGGAGCGAGAAATGAGAAAAAAATCACTCACCTCAGCGAACGTAGCTTGTTTCGTTGCAAAATTGTGCGGTTCGCCGTTTTCAGGTCTCCTCCAGACTAGGTATTCTCCCAGTGCGAGAAGGAACGCGGGCGCACAAAACGCCCGAGGTTCGCCCCGGTTGTGCCTAAATCATACCGTCCAGAAGGACGTCGGACACCTTATTGAGACTTATATAACGTAATGTCGACGCTTGGAATTTTATTTTCAATAAATTTTTAAGTGTAAAAAAGAAAATCTAAAATCCCCACTCAGGATTGAACCTAGGCTTACATAACCTACCGTACCACTGTACCACCTAGCTTCTCGGGTTGCTTAGTCCTAAATTTAACTATATAAACTGCTACCCCTAACCTCAACTGAAAGCTAACCAGTTACTCCGTTATATAAGTCTCAGTAAGGTGTCCGACGTCCTTCTGAACGGTATGATTTGGGCTTGACCGTTCGCCCCCGACAACTCCGTTCGTTTCCAGCGTCCTCTCGGAGTTTAGTTTATTACCCGTCAAACCCTTCACCAATCATATTCATTGTTTTTGCTATTCTTTAGATTTTTTCAAAACCACTTGTATAACGTTTTTACAGTTGCAATCATTTATAGTGCTAGCACCTGAAGAATCTTTCTTTTGCAAAGCGAAATATTGGGCACTACTATTATATTCCACTTTTATTTTATTTTATAAATGAATGAATGGTTGAATGAATGAATAAATCGTTTATTAAAATCAATACTTGCAATCCGTAGATTGCCGATTACTATCAATAAAAATATTTACAATGACTTGAGATAAAAATGGATCTGAATATAAAATATTGATAAAACTGTTGTTATCATAAATTCTAGGCGAAAATATACTAATTATTATTTATTTAAAATCTTCCATGATTAAAAACGCAGGCTAAAATGTGGCATCTGCAGTAAAGTAGGGAAGCACAAAGTGCTCGCGCTAACTTTCAACATTCATAACTTCTTTAATATGTATTCAAACGCCATCAAACTTTGTGACTTTTCCTTTTATTTATCTGGCAACAATTTCAGCAGTTGATGATATCGGTAATCGCAGGCGCTAGAATTTCTGCGTATCGATTCCTTCCGGCATAACCCAATTAGGGAGACAATCCGGTCCACTAGCTTTTGAAACGCTGATATGTCTAAGTTGTCGAGTTGCAGATGTAATAGTCACTTGAATAGGTTCATCGTCTTCAGGGGAAACGCAAACATCCTCTGTGAGTGGTATATAGTCCTTCATTACACTCAAAAAGGCGCCGTTTATTTTATTTGCTAGCTCCGTTTCAGTACAGTCGGAGTCTTTATCCCTTATAGTCTGGAGATACATACATACATACATACATACATACATACATGCATACATACATACATACACACATACATACATATAACTTTATTTAAACTCGGTAAAATCATTCAGTATATAAAAAGTGACAATTATATCATTAAAAATATATATACACTTCACTTACTGTTTTACAAGGTTGCCGAGTGGGAAACCGATGATTGAAATAGTCGGTTTATTTCCCTTTTAAATTGCCCTATTGACTTGATATTCCTTACATCTTGTGGTAAGGAGTTCCACAACTGAGCCCCGCTCATATCCAGATCCGGGCGAGATGCCTTTGAGTGGCTACATAGCTGTCTGACTTCACTCCACGAGTGTCGGGGCTTGTTGTTTGAAGCTGACGCACTTTGAAGTCAGTAGAAGGTCTTTCGACAACGCTTTGTTTCGCGCCGATTAACTTTATTCCTGAAAAAGGCATAAAGAGACTTGTTACCAGATGCTAAGGCCTTTTGTCTTCGTGAGATGAGGCATTTTAGTTGACTGGTTATCTATGGACGATCTGCCACGTGGACTTTAATGGAACTTTCTGGCATGGCATAAATCACAATGTCAGTCAAAATAGTGAGCTTTTAATCGACAGAATTACAAGTTGCCAGCATACTTTCCCATGGGACAGTCGATAAAAAGCGTCCAAGAGCAGCAATATTGCTTGGTCTTTTGTCTCGCGTCTTAGGGGTCGTTCACACTTGGTGCCCCAGGACTGTGCCCGAACACCGGTACCAATTTTTAATGCGTGTTCACATTCGGAGCAGAAGTTTGTAGGTAAAGTTCTTGAGCATTCGCCAGAATCGCGATCATGTGCAGATTTGTTCCCATGATGCCCTGATTCAGTGCCCGAGTCAGTGCCCGTGCCCGATTCAGGCACTGTGCCCGGGCACGGTGCTCAGGCACCAAGTGTGAACAACGCCTTAATTGCTCGCTTGTCTGATCTTGCATTCTGTCGCGTCCCAGGCGATACAACAACAGTTATATGGTCCGAGAGTCCAAAATGGGGCCTGCGATCGGGTGCATTGTAAAACTTGTTGAAGTTAGTAAATATTTGATCGAGTGTATTCGCTCCTCTCGTAGGAAAATTAATTAAAGGCTTGAGATGGAAGTGACTAGCATCCGTCTTGAATTTTAATAGGTTAAAGTCTCCTGCCAAAATTATCCCGCAGTTTGGAAATTTTGCTTCGATTTTCCCTAGGCAGGTTTTGCTTCTGCTTCTGCTTCTGTTTTTCTGCCGTAAGGATCAGTTTGCCGTTTCTTTTGTTTTACTTTAAGTATTAATACTGATCTAGGAATCCCAGATACGGCCATTCTCAACGGTTTGTTGCAGTGATCGTGCATTCTATTTTTACCTTCGGTGGATGGCAAAAGCAACATCGTCCCAGGGACACAAGCGAGCATAATGCCGTACAGCGAAAGGACGCCATCCTTTTTCCGTGAGAAGTAAAGGAAATAGGAAACGTCTGCGCGCAGGCTATATTTTGACGGCCGCCGTTATTTTTTATGTAATGTTTAAAACACGAACAGCAGTGTTTTATCAAGTTTAAAAATTCGAGCGCGAAGCGCGAGAATTTTTAGACTTGATAAAACACGTGCTGTGAGTGTTTTGAACGGCTTCAAACACGAACCGCCAAAAGCGTGTCCCTACGGAGATCAAACAAATGTGCTTTTTGTGCAAAGAGGATATTAGCATACGAGAAAAACAAGTAGACTGATTAGCATACAGCACATGTGCCACACTGGCTTCAACGAGGTGACCATGGCTTCCCGGCAACTGTCGAAAGTTTTGGGATTTTAAAGTTCTGAGGAAAAAACTAATCCATGAAAAATGCTATACCAAAGTTGACAGGTACGGTGCATAATACGTCTAACAATTTTTATTCATTGGCATTGAACGAGTAGAAATAAGCAGCTGGCATCTCTGAACCACTCGCTTTCCTACCAATTTACACCTGGGCGCTGGTGTCATTCAAATAACGGCTTACTTGCTAAACTTTTGGTTGCTTATTTGGTTGGAGAAGATTCCATATAGATTGGCAAAAGCTACATATCGTAAAACAGTACTGAAAAAAAAAGTTAAAGTCACCATTTGTTGTGTCAGTTTCTGTGTTGATAATTAATTAATATTCATAAGTCCCGTGCAGTGTCTTTATATCTGATAAAACACCGCATACTAATAAGGATGAGGTTTATCGATATAAAGTCACTGCACGTGATGTATTATCTACCATTTGATTGGGTAATGGCCTTATGAATTATTAATGAGTTTTTGAAATATATTTATAGCTACATTTGTCCGTTATTGAGTAAAAAAACTGTTCAATTTAAGGGTATTTGACAGCTGTATGCGGTTGTTGCCAGGCTAATAAATCGATGACATCAATGAGTTATCGATGTGTAATCGGTTGATTAGTCGTTCATTATTACCGATAATCTATGAGCATTCGATGACTAATCGAAGGCCACAAAATTTTTAGTCATCGATTTATCATTGATGTCATCGATTAGTCATTGATTGCATTTGATCACTCATCTATATCGCGATACCATCGCATGGCTGCAAATGACACCTGATTTTACCTTGTATCACCTTCAGTATCACGAGTAATTTATATCGATAGGCTTAGCCTAACAGCGGAACTCTCTAAACAGAAACGATGATTTCATTTGCACTTTAAGGTTAACTAAGGTGAAAGGTTGAAAGCACAAGAAAAATTAGAATTAGACTAGAATTAAGATTGACGACCGGGCTATTTTTCGATTTTAGCAATTCTAAACAGTATTACGCGACCGTCTGCACAGTACATTTAGACTACACAAAAGCTCACAAAAACAACTTTTTCTCGGTCTAGAATAGAATCTTCTTTTGAAAATTTTATTCAAATATCCTATAGTTTATGTTTAAAAGCAAAAAGCGTACCATTGGCGCATCGAGGAGCTGTCTGACTGAGCACATGGCGAAATTCAAGATGTCAATCCGACTGAATTTGAGCACGTTTTACAAACATTTCTCCAAAACTAACAAGAACACAAAGAAAAAAGTCAATCACATGTTGCCTTTATCAACATAAATTCCCATAGAAGATTGATAATGGGATTGAATGATTGATTTATTGATTTTTTTCGAATTTTTTGGTAAAAAGTTATAAGCTATTTTACATGTAACGGAATTTAAGCTTTAAATTCAAATGCAGTTCAACAAGAGTAAAAACGTCAAGCAAAATTGCATTTGAATGAAAAGCTCGATCTTTTTGTTGCCGAGGAGTTAGCTACATGTAGAGCTATTTGCAGGGAGTAATTAATTAACTCTGAGGAAACTTTCTGTGGTAATTTAATGATAATTTGTGAGACCTATGGAATGTTTTGACCGCTTATATTTAAAACATGAAAAACACATATTGAAAATGTTTTAGCGATATATTCAAAATCGAACAGTTTAATTTGTTTGAAGTTTTCCCATTTAGTGTGCTACATTATGAAAAACTGTTTTTCGCCATATTTGTTTTCTGTTGCTATGGAAACGCTGATTAGCATAAAAAGAGAATCGTCCATAACTTTTATCCAAGCCTAACATCTGGTATCAAATTCAGATTCATTGAGCTAAAGTAAGATTATGTATAAGCGCATTCAAAA
This sequence comes from Dendrophyllia cribrosa, assembly GCA_024195265.1. NCBI lineage: Eukaryota > Metazoa > Cnidaria > Anthozoa > Scleractinia > Dendrophylliidae > Dendrophyllia > Dendrophyllia cribrosa. The sequence continues at coordinate 19,942,550 of JAJLRJ010000005.1, forward strand.
AGGGAAGTGTACCCAAAAAAAACTACTTATAGAGTCATCTTAAAGTACAGTGAAATTTCTCTACCATTTTTTTTTCGATAATCTGAAAATAGGTGTTTTAAAAATTATTTTGATGGGTAAATAAGTCACTTGAAGTGGCGGGAACATATCTTAAAAAGCGACGCAAGTTGTGCATATTAGACAAGGACCTGGGTTCTAGTGACGTCATTAGTGTGTAAATAACTGAGCGCGTCACTTATGGAAGGATTCTTTCGATTAAATATGTTTGAAAGCGACGCATTTTTTAGCCCCGGGTTCGTCCCCTTCTCCGCCAGGTTTTGTTGTGATCGAACACACGAATGGCGTCACAAATCCATTACTTGTACCTTTTTGGCCGCGCTTAAAATGTCGCAAATTTCAGGCCCCGGCGGGAGTTTTCAAACCGCTAACTTCGCGCAAAAGAGAAAAATGACTGAAAATGAAATAAAGGTGATATAAACAACATAACCCCCCCCCCCCCCCCCCCCCCCATCCCCCCCATCCTCCCCCCCCCCCCCCCCCCCCCCCCCCCAACAAAAAAAAACGGTAGTGAATTTTCACTTCATTTGCACTTTAATGCATTGGCAACTTTTTTCTTAAACATCCTTTCTGTTTCATTTGATATAAACACTGTCGCTTAATTTTAACATATAAAGGAATCTTCAAGTTCATAATCATTATTAATAGCAAGTAGTCAAACAGTATTCACGTAAACAATTATAGCACATGTAAAAATATGCTTTATTTCATACTTTTTAAGATTTTCTATTGAAATTTGGCGTGTGAAAACCCCGTTTGGAGTACGCAGCCAATCAGAATGGCGAAACGACTTTCTCACACGTGAAATACAAAGCTTTTCGTTCAATCAGAAATCTCAGTATGTATCAAATAAACAAATAACAACATGGGCGGTGCTTTGTACGGCCTCGCTCGTTCGATTTCTGATACGAACCAACTTCTGCGTAAATACCGTACGCCCGCACTGCCCATGAAGTAATCTATATGTTTTTAACGAGATAAAAAAAAAAACTAAAATAAATTGTGTACGGACTGGTCAGTTACAGTGGTATAAAAAATGAAAGAAAAACTTTCGCTTAAAATGATGGTGGTGATAATGATGATAGTGATGATGGTGAAGATGGTGATAATAATGTTTTCAAACAACATCCCTACAGTCTTAGTCTGGAATCACAGACATTGTGTCTTTAAACCTGACGTTACCAGCATTGGATGTTTTTTTTAACTTGCAAGAAAACTGTTTTCAACTGCGATGGTTTCTTTCAATTGTACTTGTCCTACTTAGCGTTTTTTTTTTTTCAACTTTTTTTTACAGATATTCATCATTCGTCAAGTCCATCTTCAAGTTACCATCGAAACCAAGATGATAAATCCCCCTGGACAAGTTCCCCAGATCTCACTCAAGGTAACCAAACCCCGGAGACAAATGATGTGGGAAAGGTACGAGGCCACTGAGTCTTCCAGGATTTCAAGGCTATGGTACGACTGCCGTTACTTTCATTTCCAAGGCTTGGAATATCCCAACGCTGATGGTGTATACAAGGGGACATCATGTGTAGCATACATACCCGACACACTAGAAGGAAAGAAGGTTCTGAAGCTACTACGTAAATCCTGTGATGCTCGTCTCGTTTTTACTGTTTTGAGTTCAGCCGCAAATGGAGTTGGATATATTACATTAAATGATATGTATTGCTACACTTAAAACGAACACTAACATAGGGGCGCATGAGACATGTACAGTTTCTCGAATATAAAACTTGAATGGTTCAGCCTGAATTGTTCAAGTTTGAAAAGCCAAATCCCAAATGGCGTCGATTAGTGGCGTCCGGTCGTGGTAAAAACGTAGAAACTCTTGGCAAAAATGTAAATATTCGGTTAAAAAAGTATGTGATCTCTTAGCTTTCAAAATAAAAAAATAATTTTTGTTTGGAGAACCTTGACAGTGTTCCTTTAAAGTGCGGTTGTGTTAAAATGGAGTAAAACTAAATTTCTTAAAAAAGGCACATTCATTTGGCTCTGATAGTTATTTAAGCACACTAGGAAACTGAAATTGAAGAACTTGCTGTCCTTCCTTTAGATCATTAATAAGTTATATGTTAGAGTGAGAGTCGCAGAATAATATTCAGGAAATACCTGTAATGCCTATGATCTTTTTTAACATGTGTTTTTCATGTTTGAAATATAAGCGGTCAAAACATTCCATAGGTCTCACAAATTATCATTAATTTGCCACAGAAAGTTTCCTTAGACTTTTCATTCAAATGCAGTTTTGCTTGACTTTTTCACTCTTTTAAAGTTTCAAGCGCATTTGCATATAATTTAAAAAACGAACAAATGAAAATGTTTGACATCTTCCCAGTATGTATTTTAATATATAGGCAATAATATTTCCAAGCTTCAGTCCAATTGATTCAGACGAACATCCCCAAAAGAACCGTTGAAGTTCGAGAACGAAAGCAGCGACCTCGGGATGAAAATCCAGTACAACGAGCGTGACATCGCATGTTTATTTCACACGCGCTCGGTGACAAATTCCTCTATGCACGCTTGCTCTGATTTGGAAATTAGGCCTTATTAGGGCCTGGTCGCACTACAGTCAAAAACAAAAATTAGCCCGCGCAAAAAATCGAGGAAAACAAAAGAAACCGCTCTGGAGGGGACACTCTTTTTGTGGATGTTTTAGTTTTTATGTCCTTTTTTACGGGCTAATTTTTGTTTTTGACTGTAGTGCAACCAGGCTCTAATTACAATATGGAAACATTCAAATCAGAGCAAGCGTGCATAGAGGAATTTGTCACCGAGCGCGTGTGAAATAAATATGCGATGTCACGCTCGTTGTACTGGATTTTCATCCCAAGGTCGCTGCTTTCGTTCTCGAACTTCAACGGTTCTTTTGTGGATGTTCCTCTGAATCAACTGGACTGAAGCTTGGAAATGTCATTGCTTATATATTAAAAAACATACTGGGAAGATATCAAACATTTTCATTTGTTCGTTTTTAAATTATATGCAAATGCACTTGAAACTTTTAAAGAGTGAAAACGTCAAGCAAAACTGCATTTGAATGAAAAGCTCGATCTCTTTATTGCCGAGGAGTTAGTCAGAGCTATTTGCAGGGAGTAATATTTTAAGTCTAAGGAAACTTTCTGTGGCAATTTAATGATAATTTGTGAGACCTATGGAATGTTTTAGCCGCTTATATTTCAAACATGAAAAACACATGTTAAAAAATGTTTTAGCGATTTATTCAAAATCGAACAGTTTAATTTGTTTGAAATTTTTCCATTTTGTGTGCAACGATGTGTAGATTATAGCGCATTTATTCGCTTGTCGCGGGTAGCCCCAAAATCGAACGATATTTAGGAAAAACTGTTTTTCGCCATGTTTGTTTACCGTTTCTATGGAAACGCTGATTAGCATAAAAAGAGCATCGTCCAAAACTATCATCCAAGCCTAATACCTGGTATGAAATTCAGATTCATTGAGCTAAAGTAAGATTATGTATAAGCGCATTCAAAAATGGAAGTGTGGCTAAAAAAAAAACTACTTGGAGCCACCTTAAGGGCCCATTACACTATCTTTTGAGGCCGTTGCTAGGGACAAATCAGTTTGCTCTAGCTCAGCAAATTTTTACTTATATTTGACCATATTTGAACGGCAACCTTTGAGTACACCTGTGGTTCGAGTTATGACGTCATTAGGCCACGCCCAATGTCACGTGACCCAAAACAGAAAAATGAGCATAACTTCAGAAACTTACAGTTTTATCCAGAAATTTTACTATCATTTAATTTTATACACCATTCAAAAAAACGTAAGCATGCATTTCCATAAGGATAAAAAATAAAAATAAAACGACGAAACATGTGTTCTCAAAACCACATTTATGCGTCTGAATTGTTTGTTTTTTGATTTTTCGCAAAAAGCATGCTTACGCTCCGTTTCACGAAAAATCTTTGATCTTTCGATTGAATTTTTTTTAAAATCATTAGCCTCTATTTGCGCCGAGAAAGGTTCGCCTTTGTCTGCACCGAAAGTAGGGTGGCCTGTTGTCAGCCTGAGCTTCCTGTGCTATGAATTTTCTTGAAATTAGACCATAATCATTTTGTTATGAATTGTTAAGTATGGTTATCGTTTTGAAGTACGTTTCAACCTTCACTCGAGAAAGTTGCCTTTCTTTGCAGACAGGGAGAAACGAGCCCTGCCTGTGTCTGTCACAAGCCATTCGATCACTTCAGCTGGCATGGGTGAGCCGGAAAATGCCACTTCAAGTCTAAAATTTTTAAAGCATTGTTCTGGAAATGGAACTCATGCATCTGTGAGACGGTTTCTCTTGAATTTGAAGAGCAGTATGGTACTTACATAGAAACAAAAACGTTTTTCTCTCTCTTTTTTTAGCTCTTTTATATAACAACAGTCGAGAATCTTAAGCCTGCCGCACACTTGAGGAAAGTGCTGAGCAAAATTCCTAAAAATACATAAATTACTAGATATCCTCCCTTGACAACTTTTTCAATTTAGTTCTTATTATTTCCCCTCTCTAAAATAACAACAAAGCCATAAAAGTGGTCCTATTTATTTTATGGTCTTTTATCAGAAGCTTACCAGTTATGTGATCAATGTTTTAAAGTCATATAAAGATCGAAACGGGAAAGATGTAAATGTTATTTTGTTTTGTTTGCCCAAAATTATGCGCCGCGGTTTAATTTGTTTACGTGGAAAAGTTTATCTCAGTTAAGTGGCCATTTTTGCGGAATAGCTCAAAAGAAATCAAACAGTTAAGAAGTATTCCATTAACATTAAAGTGGAAGGCAGAATAGGCGAAGTAAAAAGACGAAAGTCTGAGATTGAAGTCCGTGATTTCATGAATAACAAGAAACCTTATGCAACACCAGTGCCGATCGACTAAATCGATGGTTCTTTAATTGTTTTCATTTAATGAAAATATAAATCTAAAACGTGGACATCTTTTTTAATAGGTACAACCCACTGTCTTTACTTCTTGTGAAGTTTTTTTTAATTTTCTCACTGAAGTTTTTGCCTGAAGTTGCATCGTATAAACGCAAAATGACAATTTATCAGTTTAATCTTCTTGCGAGTAATAAAACTAAACGAATTGGGAGTTATTTCCTTTTATTCAAAATTTCCGTGAAACAAATTTAAACTCACTGTACTTTGTTCATTCACACTTCGTTGAAATCTGTACAACTTTGACGGCTTTTAAGTTTGTGCCAGAAATCGGCCCTGATAAATAAGTAAAAACTGTAGCTACGCGAAAAACAAACGCGCTACGCTTCCGTTGAAATTGTAAAAACTCGAGCACTTTTCTGCAAATGTTAACGTCTTACTCACATGTTGGCTCCAGATATACTCTAAGTTCTCAGTCCAGAATTCCTCGGCAGTTGACCTGGTCAACATTGACAAAAAGAAGAGAAAAAACGATACGAAGACTGAAGCAGTAGGAATAAACTTTCAGCAAATACCGATAACTGACATAACTGTGAACTAATTAGTTGAGCGTCTTTGCTTTTTCAGTTAATTCATTCTTCATTTTGAATCAGCTTGAAAACCTCCAAGAAGAATCTTCCCATAGCAACAATATCCAGCTTCAAATAAGTTTAAGTATTAACCAAGAACTCAGGAGTTTAATAAACGAGACAAGCTTCAAATTTGGCATTGAGTTAAGACAGTTTTGAATTCCGGTACGGACTCTCGCGCAAAGCTGCCTGTCACTATACCGGAAGTAAAATTGTACTTGATTTAGCTCCGCATAGCAACCGCATTACTTAGCAACGGAATAGTGTAATAGGCCCTTAAAAACCGTCCAAATTGACTCAAAATTGATCAAAACCAATAAATAAACGCTAAATGACCTAAAAATATAAAGTTATACCAATAAACATTGCTTTTCTTCATTCAAAGGTACAAATATGCAAATTTCAAAAAACATGGCTGTCAAAATCTTGTGGCCATGGAAACATCAAGTCAAGTGATCAATAAATTGATATATGAAATTGTTGCCAGATAAATTTTAGAAAAAGTCACAAAGTTTGATGGCGTTTGAATACATATTTAAAAAGAAGTTATAAATGTTGAAAGTTAGCGCGAGCACTTAACCTATACTAGACCATTTTAGCTGCATTTTGCAACACTATTCTAGACTAAACACCGAAAAACGTTACTTTTTCCTAGACCTATTCCAGACTCGCTATTTTCCAGAAACTCGTTCACTATCACATATGTATATGTTATTAGTTAACAGGGGTCAGTAAAAATGCCGTACTGCCCGCCGTAACGATTTTTAAATTCCATTTGCCAGTAAACCTTGTCTAGCTAGAATAAATTCTTCACGCAACTGATCAGTTTCGCGGAAAATGATACCTTATTCTAGACCAAAAATCTCTGATTACTATACCCTATCACAGACTAAACTACCTGAAAACCATACCCTTCACAGCGGCACATGCCTATATAGCTCATATATGGGAGTACCCCCTCCCCCCCCCCCCCCCCCCCCCCCCCCGGGGGGGGGGGGGGGCACGTTACCATCCATTAGGAACCACTAGTTTTATAAATATTTAACAAAAGTGATTGATGATGCAATTGATCACTCAATTCGGCAATAGAATTAAACAGAAAATCCACATTCCAAAAATGAAAATAATAACTCTATCGCAGTGTTAGCTAGTGTTCCCTTACCTGCGTGCAGACGTCTCATTTCCTTTGTTTCCAAGTGAAGCAACGGAAATAGGAGACGTCTGCGGGCAAGCTAAGTGTTCCCAGGAATGGTAGAAAGTCCGTGGTTGTTGTTTTTTTAATTTCCGAGGAGAGTCTTGCCTTTACGGTAGAGAGCTTAAGCAACGACGACGGCAACGCCATGGAAAACGTCACTTGATAAAAGGATTCGCGCTTTTTTTAAACTACTTTGCAGTTGTTCAAATTTGTTTAGTTTGTCTCATGTGTCCGGATTGTCTAGGAGCTAAATATGAAGGAATGGCTTACCAGTTAAAATGGAGAAAGGAAAATTAACCGTCGCGTGTTCACGTTCTCCACATAACCTATAATTTGATTATTTGACGTTGTTGTTTTGCAGAGAACGGCAATGAAATGTACAAAAATGTAAAACGCACGTGCAGAGGCATTTTTGTCCAGTAGGCCTGCACCTCTTCGGAACGTCTAATTTCATTCTACCTGAATGAGGTGCACCTCTATTGTTTTTAGGGCTAGGGTACATTGTTGTGTTGTTTGTTCTATTGTTTTCTTAGCTAATCCTGTGAGGCGTTACGAAAGGTGCAGGTCTGCCCTTGTTTTCACTCATTAAACCTATTGTTTTGTGCCGTTCTCGCTGCCGTCACCGTTGTGGTTGCTTAAGCTCCCTAGTAAGATAAATGTAAGTTCGACTTGAAAACGCTTTTACCTTCTCTAGTTTCCATTTTGTAGGTAATGGAGTACTCTTCAGGGCCCGGTTGTTCGAAAGCCGATTAAAACCTCTGAACCAGGATTAACTTAACCGAGGATTTAATTTATTTTGTTTATAAGGTTTTCAAAAGCTAATTTTCAGCTACACCTGAAGACAAATCAAAGCCGAAACTAAAAGACAAAGCTACTTTCGAAACATCTTCATTCATTAATTATTTATAATAACTGAAATCAGAATTAACTTTTAAGTAGCCAATCACAACAAAGGAATCTCTTCATCTTACCAATTAACAATTTCCAAAAGTTATTAACCTGCGATCAGACGCCCTTTTTTCGGAGCGAAATATTATGCAATGTTTTACGATAACGAATTTGTACAGTGAAAATTACAATAAAATAATGTTCTTGTCCGGCGAGAGTGAGAAAATACATTTGCAACATTGGAAATCCGGCTAAAAATAATTGACTTTTATTAAAATAACCTTTACTTTATTTAGCTTGAAAGTAATCGGGGAACTGACTTGTGGCTCCTCTGTTACAATGCGTCGTTTGGAACTTATTTTTTTTTTAACGTGCCTAACAAATTCCTTTCGCAGCCAACTGATTCCGCAATCTTGACAAATAGCCTTCATCTGGGTAGCCATTCCTATAATGGGAAATGTAATAAAGCAGAAAAATTAATCTAGGGTATATGGGCGAATCTTTGTTTACCATCACTGCCTCATTAGCATATGCGCCCCATTGCTGGTTTGCACGTGACGTCACGGCGGCCATGTTGGTGGTCAAGAACAAAAGCGTTTCTCTCCGCTGGGAACTAAACTCTATTTTCATGCAAATTCTGCGACAAAAATTTTATTGTATTGACCACCAACATGGCCGCCTTGTCACGTGGTTGCAAACCAAGAATTAGCTTTCTCTGGAAATTTGAATCCGATATACTAGATACGTTTCGTGCAATGCTGTTTTAAAAAATTCAAAATTTTACAAAGAATATATACACAAAGATGCTCAGGGCTGCACTAAATGTCAGTTGGAGAGACCATATCACAAACAAGCAGCTCTATGGCGATATTCCACCTGTATCGACTACACTACGCATGAGAAGGCTGAGATTTAGCGGACATTGTTGGAGGAGTAAGAAAGAGGTAGTTTCCCAACTGCTATTCTGGGAGCCATCACATGGTAAGAGATCTAGGGGACGTCCAGCCAAGACCTATATTGACCAGCTAGAGGATGATTCAGGACTAGCGAGAGAGGCGCTCCCCGAAGTGATGGAGGACACCAATGGTTGGAGGAGGGTCATTTCTGGAATCCGAGTGCGCTCGACATGATGATGATGATGATATGGCTCATTAGCACTTTTGCCACCCAACAATGTTGCAGTTTTTGATAGCAGATATTTCGTTAAATATTGCATGCAAAAAGCTAAAAAATACATATATTACTAAAGTTTAACTAACTCTTTCAACTTTTCAACTCAATTCGTATTTAGCACGGTGCAGTCTCTACGTAAATTCGTATGCTAATGAAGGAAAATATAAACAATGACGTCGGCAAAGACTCCCCTATAGTTTAGAAGTATTGAACGCTAATTAGAAAGCAACCTATGTTATTTGCAAGCAGACAAACTTTATATCAAAAATTTCAGTGCGCTTTGTCTATCTGATAGGGAGTTCTCGGGAACAACGCAGAAGGAAAATATAAACAATGACGTCGGCAAAGACTCCCCTATAGTTTAGAAGTATTGAACGCTAATTAGAAAGCAACCTATGTTATTTGCAAGCAGGCAAACTTTATATCAAACATTTCAGTGCGCTTTGTCTATCTGATAGGGAGTTCTCGGGAACAACGCAGAATCCACTCGTGCAGAATTCAAGTGAGTACGGCAAAGTTGGGCAAAGTTTACATCAGTGAAACAGAAAGATATTAGATATGTGCATGGTCAAATTAAGGAATAAGATAGCTAGTGACCCTCAGCTTATTCTAACTCAAACTTTCGCCGTTTCAGTCTTCTGTTTCAATCGATCCTATCTCCTGATGAAGACCAATATTAATTAAGCGATCCACACCACTAAATTGTGTAAGACGAACGTTTAAAAGTTATCCTTTCAAACCACAACAATGAACCACAACATCTTTCATGACCGGATGATATTCCACTTGGTTACTTTGACAGCTCAAATACTATTGGCTGGATGGATTAAATTTGATTGTCCCTGTTTTCGTTACTTACCATTTCTTTCAGTGTTACGCGACCCTTCGAATCAAAACTACTTTGAGCAGTTCGATTTACCCTGCCGCCAATCATACCTTATATGGAAAGAGTTCGTTTCTTCGGACGCCATTGCAGGCTGGTGATCACGCAGGAGTATACAAACTCCTCCTACTAGGTATGATTGACGGCAGAGTAAATTGAAATTGCTCAAAGTATAGTTTTGATTCGAAGGGTCGCGTAACAGTGAAATCAGTTGTAATATAGAGACTTTTCTGAGGACGCTGACGCTCATAACGCAAAGGCAAATGAGTATAAGAAATACTACAAGAGCGAACGAAAATCTTCTGTCAAGAAGAAATCACTTATCATATGTTTTTTTTAATCCTATGGACCCTGGGTTGGAGATGGAAACTATCGTTTTTATGTGTGGAATATTATTTAATTACTTTATAATTTCCTCTCTGCGACTCTCACTTTAACATGTAACTTATTAATGATGTAACGGATGGACACCTAGTCCTTCAATTTTAGTTTCCTAGGCCCAGTTCAAACGTCGAACTTTTCATGTGCCGAACCTAATTCCTTCAATTAAGTACATGAAAAGATCGACGTTTGAATCAATTAAGTTCGACATATGTTATTTGGGTCGACCCAAGAATTAAGTTCGAGTGAGCTACATGGGAAGTTCGACTATGGAGCGACTTCGATTCAAACGTCGAACTTTTCAAGTGCCGAACCTAATGCATAAATTATGTTAACGTATTTTTCAATGTAACCACGCTTCTGATTGGCTATTTAGTGGGTTTTCGCGCCTTTGCAGACAGAACTCACAGAAGCGTAACGACGGTTAATTACCAGCATTCACGTTGTATATTTTTAGACTGAAACTGGACAGCTTAAATCGGTCTTCTAAAAAGTTGTTTTTCTTTATATCCATAAAGAAATCGTAATGTTTTTTTTTTTTTAATTTATGGCGTTACTTTATTTTGTCCAAATTAAATATCACGATCACGATTTCCTCAGCTGTCTCCTTGCTATAACAGAACACAAAGCACACTAAAATCAAAACAAGAATTTCCAGGCTTGGTGAATTTTACTTTCGTCGGTTTATTCCCCTATTTTAAGCAGTAAGGATGATATTTCTTTTCGCAACGAATTGGGTTCGGCACATGTAAAGTTCGACCGTCTGAATCAACAGTCGAACTTAATAGTTTGGGTCGACCTAAATAGGTATTAGGTTCGGCACATGTAAAGTTCGACGTTTGAACCGGGCCCTAGTGTGCTTAAAATATCTGTCAAAGCCAAATGAAAGCGCCTTTTTTAAGAAATTTGTTTCACTGCATTTTAACACAGTCGCACTTTTTATTCAAGGTGTTACAGTTGAAAGCTAAGAGATTATGAACTTTTTATCGAATATTTACATTTTCTCCTAGAGTTTCTACGTTTTTAGTACGACCAGACGCCACTAATCGACGCCATTTGGGATTTGGCTTTTCAAACTTGAACAATTCAGGCTGAACTATTTAAGTTTCAATTCGGGAAACTGTCTCATGTGCACCTATGTCAGTGTTTTAAAGTGCCCCTGTGATCAAATTTTGGATTTTAATTTTTTTACATTTTCGTGTACAATTAGACTTTCTTACTCATCTTGCCAAATTTCAATTCATTACGAACATCAGAAGTTGTTTTATTTTAACATTTATTTCCGAGAATTTACGGCCGCCATTAATTAACCTTGTTCCAAGGCTTGGTTGCGAATGGGAGAAAGTGACGTCAAAGACTCAAACATACCTCACGGGTTGAAATTATAATAACAATCAGCATAGAAAATTGCACGAAGAACAAGTCCAAAGTTTTTGTTGCTTTTCGCGTGATTTTCAATACTTATTGTTATTATAATTTCAACCCGTGAGGTATGTTTGAGTCTTTGACGTCACTTTCTCCCATTTGCAACCAAGCCTTGGAACAAGGTTGATTAATGGCGGCCGTAAATTCTCGGAAATAAATGTTAAAATAAAACAACTTCTGATGTTCGTAATGAATTGAAATTTGGCAAGATGAGTAAGAAAGTCTAATTGTACACGAAAATGTAAAAAAAATGAAAATCAACAATTTGATCACAGGGGCACTTTAAGTGTAGCTAATGCAATATTTGCTAACCTTGAATCTTTCTCAAATGTGGTCTTGAGCTCAATATCATTTAATGTAATATATCCAACTCCATCTGCGGCCGAACTCAAAACAGTAAAAACGAGGCGAGCATCAAAGGATTTACGTAGTAGCTTCAGAGCTTGCTTTCCTTCCAGTGTTTCGGGTATGTATGCTACACATGATGTCCCCTTGTATACCCCACCAGGATTGGGATGTTCCAAGCCTTGGATACCATCGTAGAAAGTGAAAGTTATGGCAATCGTACCATAGCCCTGAAATCCTGGAAGACTGGCCTCGTACCTTTTCCACATCATTTGTCCCGGGGGTTGATTACCTCGAGTGAGATCTGGGGAAATTGTCCAGGGGGATTTGTCATCTTGGTTTCGATGGTAACTTGAAGATGGACTTGATGAATGATGAATATCTGTGAAAAAGGTTCAAAAAACGCTAAGTAGGACAAGTACAATTACAAGAGACCATCACAGTTGAAAACAGCTCCCTTGCAAGAAAAAAACACCCAATGCTGGTAACGTCAAGTTTAAAGACACGATGTTTGTGATTCCAAACTAAGACTGTAGGGATCAGTGTTGTTTTAGAACATTACCATCGCCAATATCATAATCACCATCAACACTATCATCATTATCGCCACCATCATTTTAAGCGAAAGTTTTTCTTTCCTTTTTTACACCACTGTAACTGTAACTAACACAATTTATTTTTAGTTGTTTTTTTTATCTCGTTAAAAACATATCGATTACTTCATGGGCAGTGCGGGCGTACGTTATTTACGCACGAGTTGGTTCGTATCAGAAATCGAACGAGCAAGGCTTTGCGAGCAAGTGAGATTTATGATACAAACCAACGAGTGCGTAAATACCGTACAAAGCACTGCCCATTCTGTAATTTGTTTATTTTATACATACTGAGATTTGTCATTGGACGAAACGCTTTTTTCACGTGTGAGAAAGTTGTTTCGCCTTTCTGATTGGCTGCGAACCCCGAACGGGGTTTTCACACGCCAAATTTCAATAGAAAATCTTAAAAAGTATGAAATAAAGCATATTTTTACTTGTCCTATAATTGTTTACGTGAATACTGTTTGACTACTTGCAATTAATAATGATTATGAACTTGAAGATTCCTTTATATGTTAAAATTAAGCGACAGTGTTTATATCAAATGAAACAGAAAGGATGCATAAGAACAAAGTTGTCAATTCATTAATGCGCGTTAATAATTATTTAACTAACTTATAAAAAATAAGGAGTGAACCTGTCACATGTGAAGGAAATGGTTAGTCATTATATTAAATCTAAGTAAACTTACGTTGATTGTGGTTAACGGTCTCTTTGTCGGTAGTGATCAAGCCTGCTGTATCCATGCAAGCGAGGCAATTGCTACTGATCGTGAAAGCATTTATTATGCAATCGTCGCAAAACTTGTGCTTCATACAAACGTTTGGATGGGTGAGTTCTGGATGATCTACTCTATCCTTACAAAGGGCACACAGAATGGACACATTTCGTTCTGAAACTAGGGATGAAATGATATCGGTTTAACATACGATTTACGAAACAACTGTTTGTTAAGTAATGCTTCACATAAGAACTATAGTAAACTTCATTGTTCTGCGGCATTGGCTCTTTCCCACATAGAATATCTTTGATTTCAAGAATTAAGAGGAGGGGCTGATGGTTCATAATTATATTTCATTATAAAAATACAGAAAATCCATTTGCGTCAAATATATTTTAGGAAATTTTCGTGCTTAACCAATCAGAATAGCAGAAGACAATAGCTACTAATTTTGCTTCTTTGATGAAGTTCCCTTAACCCTATTCGGCCTGGGGGGGGGCACAAAGTGCCCGCGCTAACTTTCAACATTCATAATTTCTTTAATATGTGTTCAAACGCCATCAAACTTTGTGACATTACCTAAAATTTATCTGGCAACAATTTCATATCACAATTTTTTGATCACGTGACTTGACGTTTCCATGGCAACAAGATTTTGACAGCCATGTTTTTGGAAATTTGCATGTTTATACCTTTGAATGAAGAAAAACAATGTTTATTGGTATAACTTTTGTATTTTTACGTCGTTTAGCGTTTATTTATTGGTTTTGATTAATTTTGCGTCAATTTGCACGGTTTTTTAGAGGTTTTTAAAAAATTCAGAAATCCAAGATGGCGGATCCAAGATGGCGACCGTATAACTAATTACCTAATAACTACGTCATATGACGTCATCGTCCCATTGTGCGGACCCCAAAGGAGACAGTTTTGGACGTACTATGTACCCTCTAGGTTTCATTGTCATAGCCTTAAAGTTCTTGAAGTTACGAAGGGGGTGCACAATGTGCCCCCCCCCCCAGACTCAGGAACTCAAAAAAAGCCCAGGCCGAATAGGGTTAATACAATATCTTTTAGAAATTGCATGTTGTGCAATTGGGTCTCAAAATATTTGAAACCTTAAAAAAATTAGACTTAATGCACCTTGCGATCACTAAATGTAACAATGAATTTAGTTGACATTCTATCGTGCATTGCCGTTAAGCACTATCCTTCTTATGCGGATCATTATTTAACATTACTATTTTTTCTCAAAAAGCGCAGTGTTATATATGACTGTGACGTGCAAGTGGAATTCCCAGAAAAGGTTCTGAACGAAAGAAAATAAGGATATTACTGATATAAACATGCCCTTAAAAATCAATAATTCTTAACTTGGACAACATTAAGTGGAAAACTGTTTTAGCTCTGAACTGGGCGACTTTTTAATCATCTAGGTATACGAAATGAATTTTTCAGTTGATAAAAGGAGATTGTTTTCTGCGGGCTTCAGTTATGAGCGAAACATTTTTACCACTGCTGCGAAATTCAGATTTTTCTTTATGTTACATGTAAAATAGCTTATAACTTTTCGCCAAAAAATTCGAAAAAATCAATAAATCAATCAGTCAATTGTAAAATGTTTCCGATATATTGTAACAACGCAAAAACCCAATGGAGGGGTTGCAACCACTCCCTCCCCCCCGTGTACGTCCGAGGGTTAATACCATGCCCTCGCCAAAACAAACTATGAATCCCACTAATGTTTCCCCGAGATATATTACCATTTGGTTTGCTTCCCGGATGGTCACCATCCACTACTTTGTCGCCATTCTTCTGTGTTTCGACCAACCCATCCTTTTTGACTGACTCTTCTTGTTCTTTTTCTTTGATGATTACTTTTTCAAAGGGAATACGCTTTCTGAGAGTGAATTCAGCACCCGACGTTTCTCTGGATTTTTCTTCCAATTCTTGAATCGATAAAAAGCTCGTATTTCCTATGCTATCGTCTTGTATGTCTTTAGCGTTCTCACCCCTACGAAAACGGTCCTCAAGGTGTTCTTCATGCCAAAGTTGTAAACTCTGAAGACTTGGACGAATATCGGCCTTTAAGAGACCA
The DNA here is from genome assembly GCA_024195265.1 of Dendrophyllia cribrosa. NCBI lineage: Eukaryota > Metazoa > Cnidaria > Anthozoa > Scleractinia > Dendrophylliidae > Dendrophyllia > Dendrophyllia cribrosa. Next base: position 19,957,828 of record JAJLRJ010000005.1, read on the forward strand.
TTAACCGTGGGTGAAGTAATCAACAGAGCGCCACTTTTATTGACATAAGAGCCAGAATTCAATGCGCATGGACTAGAAATGGAACTGTGATCAATCAAATATGTGGGGCCGCCCTGATGACAATGAATGTCATTCTTTCGAGAGTCTCCATTTTGTTCTTTCCGAGGTTGAAAATCTTTGACTTGAGGCTGCTGAATATCATGTGCCATTTCCTTAGTAATTGTAACCACTGTTTTCTGCGAAGATTTATAACGTCCACGTCCTGCTTTCGTTTTTTCTTGGTTCAGATTCAAGCGGTCACCCATGAACAAATCTGAGCTCTGACATCCAGGTAAGTGTGACTCATCTTGAACGACCATACTTTTCATTCTCTCTTCTACAAGTTGAACTGCAGAAGTCACCTGCAGCATCTCAAAAGCTTTTATCTCTACAACGTCTATGCGTTCAACCGCGCTACTTGAAACATGGGAAATTGTCTTTTCCCAAGCTTGCTTCTCGTCACTCGGGGTGTTATCCTTATTCCGTCCATTCTTGGAATCCTGGTTGACCTGATTCTTATGTGGAGTGCTATAATATTGACTAGAAGAACAGATCTCTGCTGCAGAATAGCCAGTTGGGGTCTTTTCGTTTTCAACTGTTGTTTCTGATGAATGTGAGGCAGAGACCTGTGTAGTGGATCTGGGCCCGTCTGCATGTATCACACTGTTAACAGAAGCGTATTTAGGTGTTGCTGGTGCTTTCTGGATTTGCTCCACATAACTGTCTTTTGGCATAGACGAATCGCCTATTTCATCTGCGTTGTCGTTTCTTATCATGCTTTGGGATGCCAAATGTGCACCAGTTTGTTCTGCATTAGGGTTGCCCTTTGATGAAACGCTTGCAAAAAAGGGCGGTTCACTTTGAAAGGAAAACGAAGAAATATCTTTTACAAAGGCATTAATGGTAGTGTCATCTTCGCAAACTATACGGAATTCATTAATGCCACTGTGTATTGGGCCAACATTTTTTCCGAAGGCTGCAATAACACGAACGATAACTTCCACTGAAACTTCAACCGGAATGTCATTCCAGTCTTGTCCTAATGGAGGAAGGGCAATTGATTTGTGCCTGTACCCTGATGAGAGCATAAGTCCTTCCTTTAGACATCTATGCATCTCGCGTTTGCATTTCTTCTCGTCCTGTTTTTCGTTATTCCACGATGGAAGAACGGCATGAAGGACAGATCGACAGGGTAAGTTGCCACCAGCGGTGATGAATGTGTAACTGTCTTTCGTGGGAGCTTGGTTTTCGGTAATTCTGAGATATTCGTCTTTTATTGCTTGGCCTCCTTTCTCGACTATCTGTTTTGACAATCCTTTCTCACAAGAAAGCGTTGGGTTGATAGGGTTGAGGAGGACATCAACTTCCTGGCTGGTTATGTCTCCTTTTAGCAATAGAACTGCGAGACCTGTCACTGTAACAAACTTGTGATAGCTTCCTACCACGATACTGTGTTCTTGTTTACCATTTAAGAGTAATGCCGAGTCGGTGTTGCATCCAACGGCTTTAGGTTTCTCGACTTGCTCTTGACTACAAGCGGGTAAAATAGAATTTGATTTGTCTTCAGTCTTGATAACATCAATGCCTTCAACAGCGCTACTGGAAACCTGGGAAACTGTCTTTTCCCAAGCTTGTTTCTTGTCACTCGGGGTGCTATCCTTTTTTCGTCCATTTTTAGAATCCTGGTTGACCTGATTCTGATGTGAAGTGCTATAACATAGACTAGAGGAACGGATCTCTGTTGCAGTATAGCCAGCTGGGGTCTTTTCGTTTTCAACCATCGTTTCTGATGAATGTAAGGCAGAGACCTGTGTAGTGGATCTGGGCCCGTCTGCATGTATCACAACGTTAACAGAAGCGTATTTAGGTGTTGCTGGTGCTTTCTGGATTTGCTCCAAATAACTTTCGTTTGGCATAGACGAATCGCCTATTTCATCTGCGTTGTCGTTTCTTATCATGCTTTGGGATGCCAAAGGTGCACCAGTTTGCTCTGCATTAAAGTTGCTCTTTGATGAAACGCTTGTAAAAAAGGGCGGTTCGTTTTGAAAGGAAAACGAAGAAATATCTTTTAGAAATGCATTAATGGTTGTGTCGTCTTCGCAAACTATACGGAACTCATTAATGCCACTGTGTATCGGGCCAACATTTTTTCCGAAGGCTGCAATAACACGAACGATAACTTCCACTGAAACTTCAACCGGAATGTCATTCCAGTCTTGTCCTAATGGAGGAAGAGCAATTGATTTGTGCCTGTACCCTGATGAGAGCATAAGTCCTTCCTTTAGACATCTATGCATCTCGAGTTTGCATTTCTTCTCGTCCTGTTTTTCGTTATTCCACGATGGAAGAACGGCATGAAGGACAGATCGGCAGGGCAAGTTACCACCAGCGGTGATGAATGTGTAACTGTCTTTCGTGGGAGCTTGGTTTTGGGTCATGCTGAGATATTCGTCTTTTATTGCTTGGCCTCCTTTCTCAACTATCTGTTTTGACAATCCTTTCTCGCAAGAAAGCGTTGGGTTGATAGGGTTGAGAAGGACATCAACTTCCTGGCTGGTTATGTCTCCTTTTAGCAATATAACTGCGAGACCTTTCACTGTAACAAACTTGTGATAGCTTCCTCCCACGATACTATGTTCTTGTTTACCATTTAAGAGTACTGCAGAGTTGGTGTTGCATCCAACTGTTTTAGGCTTCTCGACTTGCTCTTGACTACAAGCGGGTAAAATAAAATTTGATTTGTCTTCAGTCTTGATAACTGCAATGCCTTCAACAGCGCTACTTGATACCTGGAAAACTATATTTTCCCAAGCTTGTTTCTCGACAATCGGGGTGCTATCCTTATTTCGTCCATTATTAGAATCCTGGTTGACTTGATTCTGATGTGAAGTGCTATAACATTGACTAGAGGAACGTATCTCTGTTGCAGAATAGCCAGCTGGGGTCTTTTCGTTTTCAACCGTCGTTTCTGATGAATGTGAAGCAGATACCTGTGTAGTGGATCTGGGCCCGTCTGCATGTATCACACTGTTAACAGAAGCGTATTTAGGTGTTGCTGGTGCTTTTTGGATTTGCTCCACATAACTTTCTTTTGGCATGGACGAATCGCCTATTTCATATGCGTTATCGTTTCTTATCAAGCTTTGGGATGCTAAATGTGCACCAGTTTGTTCTGCATTAAGGTTGCTCTTTAATGAAACGCTTGCAAAAAAGGGCGGTTCACTTTGAAAGGTAAACGAAGAAATATCTTTTAGAAATGCATTAATGGTTGTGTCATCTTCGCAAACTATACGAAATTCATTAATGCCACTGTGTATCGAGCCAACATTTTTTCCGAAGGCTGCAATAACACGAACGATAACTTCCACTGAAACTTCAACCGGAATGTCATTCCATTTTTGTCCTAATAGAGGAAGAGCAATTGATTTGTGTCTGTACCCTGATGAGAGCAGAAGTCCTTCCTTTAGACATCTTTGCATCTCGCGTTTGCATTTCTTCTCGTCCTGTTTTTCGTTATTCCACGATGGAAGAACGGCATGAAGGACAGATCGACAAGGCAAGTTACCACCAGCGGTGATGAATGTGTAACTGTCTTTCGCGGGAGCTTGGTTTTGGGTCATACTAAGATATTCGTCTTTTATTGCTTGGCCTCCTTTCTCAACTATCTGTTTTGACAATCCTTTCTCGCAAGAAAGCGTTGAGTTGATAGGATTGAGGAGAACATCAACCACCTGGCTGGTTATGTCTCCTTTTAGCAATATAACTACGAGACCAGTCACTGTAACAAACTTGTGATAGCTTCCTCCCACGATGCTATGTTCTTGTTTACCATTTAAGAGTACTGCAGAGTTGGTGTTGCATCCAACGGTTTTAGATTTCTCGACTTGTCCATGACTGAAAGCGGGTAAAATAGAATTTGATTTGTCTTCAGTCTTGATAACATCAAGCGACTTTGGTTTAGACAGCCAGTCACGAGCGTTAGATGTATTGTCCGGGATTTCATGACACAACTGCGAGTTTAGGTTATTTGGTTTTATTTCGTCTTGCTCAGTGCTGTTTACACTTATTTTTGCATCACAGTATTGCTTTGTTTCTTCGTGGTTTTGTGTTTTGTCTTTGGTATTGTTAGTGCCAACATTAGAGACCTTGGATTTTGAAAATGGCAACGTGTCGAGAACGACTTTGGGCTCATTTTGAGATATTGAAATGCTTGCATTTACTTCATTTTCCTTATGGCGGGCGTTAAAACGTTTTAATGCTCCGTAGCTTTTATTTTGTTTTTCATGAGCTTTCTCTGCAACGGATAAGACAAGCTTGCTTGGATCAGTAGAATATTCACTGTTTGGCACCGAGTCACCAATCACTTGAGCCTCAGGTATAGGAATGTTGGTAGCTAAGTCGCTTTCTTTTAGATAGGTGTCACATTTGACTTTTCTGTATCCTTTATTCGTTTTAGCCTGAAGTTTCTTTGAAAGAAATGTTGGAAGTTTCTTCTGCTCAGTAGAAGGTTTTCTGCGTCGAGTAGGGTGTCCGATAGCTTGGGAATGAAGTACATTACTTTGGAACTTCTCTTTCAATTTGGTCTTCAATATATCATTCACACTCTTTATTTGCTCGAAGGTACCCGATACGACAAATCCATCGAACGTTTCCTTCCAGTCGACATCTGTTTCATCCTGGATTGTTTGAAGGATGGTCTTCATAGTGGAAGTGCTTTCGCCAAAGATTTTAGGATTAAGTCGGCCAGAAACCTTACCAAAAACCTTGAAAAAAAAATAAAAATATATATTGAACACCGACCTAGCAGAGGACACCCACTTACAATGCCAAATCAGATCGCAAGAATCATTCCGAGGCGACTAGGAGCAGATATAGGTGTGGTACACCTGCACGCTCACTGCCCTTGACTAGTAGTAGTAGTAGACTTTATTTAAAGAGGGCGACACTTAATAGTGAAAAAACACTAACAAACTTGTGGCTCTTGATTCAAAATATACAAATTACATTAACAATATATTAAATAACAAGACTAACTAGTTAATTACAAATTCATAGATGAAATTCTAAAAATAAAAATTATAATAATAAAAAAATAATAAAAAGCTAAGCTAAGCTCTGGGGATGAGGGTGCGACTGGACTTGAGGTACCAGCTTTTTTATGGAAAATAGTACCCTTGCTGATCCAAAACACTGGGTCACATCCATGGAATCCACAATCTGCGTCCTTAGTTAGCCTGACTAGTATATAGGGAATCAGAGGTTTCTGATTTACAGGTATAAACAGCAATTAGGCGCTATTAGTACCAACAGAAACCCATAAGTGGGTTGAAACGTGCAACTGTCTCTTGTACGCTTCAAAACAAGCTTCCGATTATTGAATTTGCTAAGAAGTTGTTACAGCCATATTTGGAAAATCAAGATAAAAATATTAACCAATCAATTCGCTAGAAAAACTTGCTTCCAATCTCGAGGGACCGAGGGGTTTCCAAATATGGTACTTAGCAAAAAATGAATATTCGGAAGCTGTGAATGCGCGTTACACGTTTCAACCAAAGGTTTCTGGTACCAAGCAATAGTACCAACATTACAGTATCACAAATTGAAGCATTTTGCCAGAACATTTCGTACGTGGCTTTCTGAGGCAAAAACGCCAAAATATCAGATGGTCCTCAGAAAAGAATAACAACAACAAGAATGACTTGGTAAAGCGATTCACGACAAAGCATTAAAAACATGGTAATCATCAACAACCCCAGTCTCGCTTGACTTTGAAATATATTTCAACTTTTCAGCGATGCAGCATACCTGTACGAGCAATGCAACAAAACAAATAAATAGGGGATTGGGTCGAGCATGATGGCGGTCGGTTGTGTCCGTGAAGCTCCGTGATCATCAACGGGTGGAAGCCTGCGTTTCAGTGCTAAATATTGTTTTTTGTAAACTAAAGAAATATAAACGCACGGCTAAAACCCGTTCTCTGAGAATTAATCGCTATCTTTATCCAACATCTTAAACACTCTCAGGGATTTATGTTCTTCCCAAATAACCAAGGTAAATTTTATCTTTCTTGTTGTGTGTATCTTTTTGTTCTAGTTACGTCTCAATTTTCGCTAATAATTCATGTTGTTTTGGTGTTATTTAAAAACAAACTTTTATTATTCTGGATGTTAACTGTTAGGCATAATTACGACTTTTACGTCTATTGTATATTGGCACCTTACAATCAAGCAGCAAAGCAGGCTAGCCTTTGTTTTTATACACACGAAATTTCAATGAAATTAAAATAACTTCACTCAATGTGCGGGGTCTGGGGAGTAGCGAGAAGAGAAGAGAAATGTTTAATTGGCTCCGTTCAAAAAATATGTCAATTTACATGTTACAAGAAGTCCATTGTTCCTTTGAAACCTCGGATTTATGGTCCGCAGAATGGGGTTACAAAAGCCTTTTCTGTGGCTTTTCCAGTAAAAAAGCTGGCGTTTGCATTCTATTTAATAACAACTTCGATCTTAAAATATCGAAAACTTTTATGGATGACGAAGGCCGTTACATTATATGCGACTTAGCAGCGAACGGCAAGAGTATTACCATTGCGAATATATATGCACCAAACGATGACAATACAAATTTCTTTGAAAATTTGTTTTCTCATCTTTTAGATTTCCAATGTGAAGAAATAATCATTGGTGGCGACTTTAATCTTGTTATGGATATCGAAAAAGATAAAAGAGGGGGCCTTGCCAAAACACATCTCAACGCTCAAATGGTCGTAAAAGAGTTCTGTGAAAATATGGATCTTAATGATGCGTGGCGAACCTTAAACCCGGATTGTAGAAGATTTACTTGGCGGCAAAGGCATCCTGAAATACACTGCAGACTTGATTTTTTCTTAGTGTCCCGAAACATACTGAGCAATGTTACCTTGGCTGATATACTTCCTGGCTTTCAAACAGACCATTCGATGATATCTCTAAATATATCTTCTCATACCAACCAAAGAGGCCCAGGTTTTTGGAAACTCAATATTTCTCATTTGAAAGATGATGATTATATAAAGCTAATAAAATCAACTATCGAGGAAACGCAGGAAGAATATCAAGAAGATGAAACAGTGAATCCTACTTTACTTTGGGACATGATTAAACTAAAGGTGCGTGAAAAATCACTTAAATATTCCGCGGACAAAAAACGTAAAACTAATAATAGAGAAACAAGCTTAGAAAAAAAAATCTTCATACTAGAAAAAGAGCTGGAAAATCCAATTTTAGAAGAAATACAAAAGAAAGATATAATTGAAAACCTTGAATTCTCAAAAAGGGAATTAGAAGAAATTGTTAGAGTGCGCACCAAAGGGGCTATCTTAAGATCAAAGACTAAATGGTATAACGAAGGTGAAAAGAATACATCTTATTTTCTCAATTTAGAAAAAAGGCACTTTAAACTCAACACGATAACTCAGCTTAAAACAAGCGATGATACCTTTATTACTTCGGACAAAGACATTCTTATTACTTGTGAAACGTTTTATCGGGATTTATACAAGACACGAAAGCCTATTAACGGAGAATGTGAATTCTTTGAGAACGTAAACACAAAGAAGTTAGATCCATTTGAAGCCAGTTTCTGTGAAGGGCTCTTAAGTAAACAAGAATGTTTTGAGGCTTTAAAAGACATGGAACCAGAAAAATCTCCTGGTAGCGACGGACTTCCCGCTGATTTCTATAAAATGTTTTGGAACGGGTTAGCCAGTCCGCTGTTAAAGGCACTCAATTATGCATACGAAGCAGGTAACCTTTCGATCACTCAAAAGCGTGGAATCATTAAACTAATCCCTAAGAAAGATTCTGACCCACATCTGATAAAAAACTGGAGACCATTAACACTTTTAAACTGCGATTATAAGATAGCAACGAAAGCTATAGCAAACCGTTTGAAGAAAGTGATTCCAAAACTGATCAACAACGATCAAACCGGTTTCATCAAAGGACGCTTTATAGGCGAAAACATACTCTTAATCGACAGTGTCATCAAATACGCGGCTGAAAAAAACATCTCAGGCCTTCTTCTGTTTGTTGACTTTGAAAAAGCGTTTGATTCGTTGGAGTGGACTTTTATTAACAGAACTCTTGAGTACTTTCGTTTTGGCCCTTCCTTCACTGAATGGATCAAGCTATTTTATAGAGATATCGAAAGCTGCGTTTTAAACAATGGCTGGTCCACTAGTTTTTTTAAGCCACAAAGGGGTGTTAGGCAAGGCTGCCCTCTTTCACCTTATCTTTTCATATTATCGGCAGAGGTGTTAGCTAATGCAGTCAGAAAAAGTAAAATAATAAAAGGTATTTTTGTAAACAACGAAGAGATCAAATTAAGTCAATATGCAGACGACACTACTTTTATCCTCGATGGTACAAAAGACTCCTTGAGTGCGGCTTTTAACCTACTTGAGCGCTTTGGTAGTGTCTCTGGCCTCAGACTCAACTATAAAAAAACTGAAGCCTTATGGATTGGATCAAACACAGGTAAAAAGGAAAAGCTCTTCCCAGAAAAAGACCTGAAATGGCCTGAAACCAAAGTAAAATCCCTTGGTGTTTGGCTCTCAACTGACCCTTATATCACCATGAAAGTAAACTATAGAGAAAAATTGGAGAAGATAAGGTGTGTTTTAAATTGCTGGAAATACCGACGATTGACCTTTGTTGGAAAAATTCTTGTCCTCAAAAGTCTTGCTGCGTCACAACTAACCTACATACTAGCACCTTTGACAACAGATGATAAAACACTCAAGGAGATAAATGATTTATTTTATACCTTTCTATGGAATAATAAAGGAGATAAAATTAAACGCAATATAATGATTAACGATTACGGGAAAGGAGGATTGAAAATGATCGACATTTTTTCGTATAACAAATCGCTTAAAACTACATGGATAAAGAAATATCTTGATGATGAGAACAGTGGAAAATGGAAACTTTTTCTTGAAAGAGAGCTAGAAAAATATGATGGAAAGTTGATTTTTAGTGGTAACCTCAATAGGAAGGATACTTTGGAAACATTCCACGTTACTAACCCTTTATTTAAAGAACTTTTATGTATATGGGCTGAAGTTAATTTTAATCCCCAAATAAACAGTAAGCAGCAGTTTCTAGAACAACCCCTATGGCATAATTCATTAATCAGAGTAGACAACAAACCCATCGTTTTCAAACAGCTAATTTCGAAAGGCATTTTGAAAATAAAACACCTAATGAAAGATCAGGACAAGTTCTTCTCTTTCGCTGAATTTAGGACCACCTACAACATACAAATGCAACCCTTAACTTTCCATGGCCTCATATCATCAATTCGAAGTATTTCAATTTCTTCAAAAGCTGTATCTAATGAAACAGATTATGAAGATTTCTTTTCTGCTTTCATCAAATGCATAAAAGCAAACAAACTTGTTTATAGAAAGCTCGTATCTTTGAAATCTTTTAATCCTGAAAAAAGTCAAACAAAGTGGAATGCTAATTGTGAAATCGATAACTGTTGTAAACCAGATTGGATAAAAGCATATACGTTGGCTTTTAGCTGCACCAAGAGCACTAAAATTATTAATTTTCACTTCAGATTTTTGCATAGAATCTTACCAAAGAACAGCTTTTTATCAAAAATCGGCATTAAAGACAATCCTAACTGCACTTTTTGTGGCAAAGGTTCTGAAGAACTCACACACCTTTTCTGGCATTGCAATAAAACTGCTTCTTTTTGGGATGATTTACTTCTATGGTTGAAAACAAAAACACTTATCCCCAATGATTATCAAAAGAACATGGCTATTCTCTTGGGTCTGAGGCCAGATAACTCTCGACACTATTCAGTACAGCTCAACTTATGTTTCCTCTTGGCCAAATATTTTATATGGTGTTGCAAGATTAAAGAAACTTTCCTGAGCATCAGAGGATTCTTGTTCGTCTTGAGCACTCAATACAAGATAGAATTGAACGCTACCAGCAATAACAATAAGAAATGGGCTCCTTTAGCACAACACCTAAGATAAAAGCACACAAACTTAAAAGTGTATAGTGTACTTAACCTTTTCTTCTGTTTTCGCTACACACCCTTCTCCCTGCCACAATGAGAGATATAAATTTATTATATATATATATATATATATATATATATATATATATATATATATATATATATATTGTATGCCTTTTTTATTGCTTTGCTCCTACTTATTAAGTGCCAATAAGCTAAACATTTATACTGTTAACAATGCACTGTTGTAAGTAAAAGTCTTATTGTCTTGTATTAGCTGTTATTCTATATTTGTTAAATCATGTAATTTTTTTCCTTTAAAAAAAAAAAAAAAAAAAAAAAAAGGACTACCGATGCTTTTATTTATAATTCAATGTTAAATCGACAATCTATGTTAGTTTAATGATCAGATATATCCGTTTCTTCTTTTTTTTTTTTTGCTGTTGTTGTTGTTGTTGTTATTCTTAAATGTAATACTTGATACGTACTGCTTTTATAGGTATTACCATGTATTTATATGGGAATACCGAAATAAATTGTTGTTGTTGTTAAAAAAAAACAAAACAAAAACAAAAACAAAAAAAACAAAAAACAAAAAACAAAAAACAAAACAAATAAAGCAAAGCTTCCCCATGTCCAGGTGTCGTGTATGGCATAACTGAGCGCAAAGAAAAACCTTTACGGTTATTCGTGTAATATCGATTCGTCATGCAGGCTCACGTTTTGATTTTGACGTGTGAAATGCAAATTACTCTCATGATACTATTAGTGCCGAGACCTGTAAATCGGAAATCGCTGATTATTGGAGTGTTTCTTGGTGTTGCGGAAGCCATTGTTGGTTAGCTTTTGTGTTGTGGTGTGGGTATTGTTCAGTGTCTTTTGAATCTTTTGTTTTACGTCATTTGGTGATCACACCATCCGCAACACCAAGAAACTACCAATTATTTCGAAAGAGTATCCTTAGTACAGCAAGTCAAACCTGGCCATGGAAAGCCTTGTCCACACTTATAACACTGATAGACGAGAAGTACATAATTACCTGATCCGGAATGGAACGATGATACAACTCAAGTGTTACCAGTGAGCCATCTATTTCATGCTGCCTCTTCAAAACGGACACGGCAACTGTTGAGAAAGTAAAAATAAAACAATGTCCTATGAACACCCATATGTTGTACTGCTGCGGCTACTGACTGTTGCTGACTGCTGCTGCTGCTACTAGTGCTGCTGCTGTTGTTGCTGCTACTAGTGCTGCTGCTGTTGTTGCTGTTGCTGACTGCTGCTGCTGCTTATGGTGATGATCAGGATGATGATAATGATAAAAATGTAGCGGTACACGACGACAAAAACCGAACCAAAGCGTGAGCGAAAACAAAACTGTTTGACCCTTTGCCCACATCATAGAGCCCGAGGTATAACGAAACGATGACGTAACAACATTGAAACCATTATGGACAGCGACAACAATTAAACCCTATCAGATTAGCCTGTAGGATTATCACAGACCGAATTGGTCTCAAAACCGTCTTTTTGTTACTATATATTGACTTTTGTCTATATTCTTCCTTTGTAAAATTGACCTGATGAGTTTCTGTTTTTACAATGTCTCACTTAGACCACTTACTTACTCATTAAACTTTTTTATGTCTGAATGACACATAAGGCTTCCATGTTTCAGGTCGCCCAATTAGCCAAAGTTAGGGAAATTTTGCATCTGATTTTTCATACTAAAAAAAATATCAAATTTGGTCCCTCAGGGCAACCCCTGGAAATTGCTGAAGAAAACATTTTGAGACCAAACGAAATGTGTTTTTAAAGTTACTAGACAAAGTGTAATTCACATGCAAGATTTGAAGAAAATTTGTTTCATGGCAAATTTTGATTATGAGGATCTTAGGGAGACAGCCACTTAAGGTGTTTCGATACAGTTTTCTGGAGACCATACGTACATTTTTCAATCGACTTTTAAGCGGTCTTTTCCAAGTCAGATCGACGTGAAACGATCGACGTGACGTGGTTTTGAATTGAAGTTTGGCTAAGTATATATTCTGGTAAAATCGATATTACCATGACGACGATAAACAAGAAACTTTGAAATCAGTAAACGTGAAATTTAGCGCGTTTAAGATTTCGCATTGAAAATCCCACATAGACATCTTAAAATATGGTATATGGCATATATATTTTGCAAGAATAAAAAATTCTGTATGTTTGATTTCAAATAAATCGCAATAACGTTTCAAACCTTACTATTTGTGTACTGGTAACTATAAATTGATCGAGAGATTAACACTGGTTTTGTGAAATTACTTAATCATAGTGTCAAAAAGTAGCTTGATGTTATGTTGTAAACCTTCAAAGTTTTGTTTACTTTCTCTTTTGCGATCTTAAGAACTACCTTTTTTCCAAACATCGCTTCATGTGTAATGTTTGGATAATTTTCGATTTTGATCGCTTTTGCAAAAATCTTAGAAACGGCTCGATGGATTTTTTTAAAACGTTCACTGCGCATGCTTACCGATGTGCAAAATATTATCTGAACGTTTCATTGACATTGATTCACTGGAACGCCTTTAAATTTAAAGATGAAGACGACGTACGAACTACGGTACCACTGCTCCATTATAAGAAACCGAGTATGAACGAGCCGTAAGCGATAAATTAACTAGTAGTAAACACACATTTGAAGTCGTTCGACCGGAAATAGGTAAATAGGTAAATTAGTCAAATTATTGATTTGAACAACATGATTTTATCATGACATTTACAGACATTATAGCCGGAATTTTAAATAAATTTTTAAACAGTTAAAACTATTCTGACCACAGCCGCAAGCGTGGCGTTTCATAGGTTTTTTTTGTTGTCGTTGCAGTTTCATCTACCTGTCATTTTTATTCCGCTTTCAGTTTCGATTAAACATACTGCCGTGACATAAATAAACTATGCAGCTGATTAAAAAAGTGGCTTCGAATAGGCTTACCATTTCTTTCAGTGTTACGCGACCCTTCGAATTAAAACTACTTTGAGCAGTTCGATTTACCCTGCCGTCAATCATACCTTATATGGAAAGAGTTCGTTTTTTCGGACGCCATTGCAGGCTGGTGATCACGCAGGAGTATACAAACTCCTCCTACTAGGTATGATTGACGGCAGAGTAAATTGAAATTGCTCAAAGTAGTTTTGATTCGAAGGGTCGCGTAACAGTGAAATCAGTGGTAAAACGTGGGCACCATATATTGGCGAATGTGCACACAACCAAATGGAGTTGGAAATTAAAGGCCAGAATTATCTACTAGATAAAGGAATTATATTAGTTTGTAGAGCTAGGCCCCTTTATCTATCTGTTTTATGATATAAACTCGAACTTGCAATTGGTAGATAAGACGACTACACCAGCAATTTTGGTAGACAGAACTTTCTAAAATGATCGCGCTAACAAATATCGTTTTACGACCAAGTTCTTTCTTTGGAGAAGATATAACTTGATGTACCGGGTGTTTTATACACTCCTATAATTCATTACAGTAAGCGAATATTTTCGATCAAGCCGACTTATGCGACTTCCGGTGAAAAAAGCGCATTTTATTAGACAACAGTAGATAGCAGCCAGGTTACATACTTAGATTACAACCACACTCCACTAACCTTCTGATGTTTCAAATGTAACAACTGCAGTTCCTTCCTTCAACAGGCGGACACATTCAACCTCTCCTCCACCATTTCGCCTTCTTTGAAAGTGAATAGTTACGTCTTCCGCTTTCGTTGCAGGTGAAAGATTTTTAACTACTACACTTCTTGAGGTATAGTCTTCAGCTGTAACTTGACTGGATGTTTTCAAAGAACAGTCGCTGGCAATAAATGTGTATGCCATTTCAGTACTCTTTTCACGGCCAGGCGCTGACTACTGTTAAAGATAAAATGAATGTATTAAAGTCAGAGTTCTTATTTTAACAGTTGTTTTGGTTTCTTGGAATCCCCGGTTTGGTTTCCCGGAATGACATCAATTCGTTGTGAGAGGGGTGGGAACGGCAAGAACCCTGACACTGTACTTTATATCAACTGTTCGCATCATTTAAACCATTCTTGGCAAAGGGATCGATAATTCCATATAAAACTAACATAATGTAGATTTTATCAAACGAATTGTCTGTTCGATGAAGCCATTTTCAATTGAAAAACAAATAAGCTCTCATACCCACCCGTTGTTATTTACTTTATAGCGTGACATCACGTCCGGGACTTTCCCGGCCAATTTCTCTGAATAGCAAACAAAGCCTCCTCACGGTTTAGCTTTCAGTTTCGAATGATGACGCGGAAAACGACAAGTTTACCCGCCTAAAAGTGAGAAATAACCTGCCGTAGACATGGATGGAAGCCGGATTTACGTTCGAGTTACCGGAAAACCAATTTCAAAGAAAGAATTAGAAATATATTTTCAATCTCGCAAACAGTCTGGCGGTGGAGACATCAGCTCGATAGAGCAGATTAACGATGAGGAGTTCATCATTACATTTGAAGACCAGGAGGGTAAGCGATATGTTACTTATCTACTGTTCCTTCATTGTAATTCGGAGCGATTACAGAATTCAGTGCCATTTAAAAAAGAAGCTATTTTCACGGGTCGAACATTATAGCTTGGTTTCGTTCTAAAGTTAAATTATTCTCTTTCATTCATTTTGTCTGCTTCCGGTCTCGCTTTCATAATTGGTCTCTATGTCATCTCGACTGAGTATTTTTGTATATATTTCCCTTATTATTTCAAACTAGTGTGCATCAGCGAAATAACTTGGTTTTGAAACCGGTTTGATTAGAAAGGATACACTGACTAACAAATTATTCAAATTAGTTTAGATGTTGGCAGTCAAAAATTCAAAACTCTTGTACATATAAAAATTGAATTTTAATTCAGTGAGTTTCGACTATATGTAGCTAAAATTAAACGTTCAATGATTTACCCTATTTTATTCAAGGAGTGTACCAAGTTTTTAAATTTATTTTGTATCTTTGGTATTCATACAAAATTAATATTGCATACAAAAGTCACACAGTCTGCTTGGTGTCTCAAGATTGCGTGACACGAATGTGTAAACGTTTGTTTTAATGGGAGACTTACCAGAAGATATCGAGAAGCAATGGAATTTTATTTTAAAGTTTTTCCAAACGGAATTTTCTCCTTTCCAGTTCATTTTTAACATGCTTTTAATATGCAGAGCACTTGACAAAAGCCAGATGACAATTTTTTTTCCCTTGTATTGGCAGTTGCAAGAAATGTAACACTCAGAACGCATGCTCTTAACGGAGAACGAGTTGAGGTGTCATGTCGTCCGTTCAATGGGGAGAATACACCATCAAATCAGGTAAGATCAGTACTGGTGGCACTTCTTCTCTATAAGCAAAAGCGGATCCTCTGTAGAGGCCGGCAAATGATCCCGGCCGGCAAATGATCCCCGGCCAGCAAATGATCCCCAAATTGGCCGGCAAATGATCCCCGGACCGGAAATGATCCGCTCGCCAAAAATTAGGAATGGCGTGGAATCTAGTTTTTGGAAAATGGATTAAGAACAATTCTCATTAATACCTAAATGGCAATCTTTTTTCAAATGTAAGCAAAACTCTCTGATTTTAAATTGTTATACAAAGACATAGGACATAATTCAGCCTATTGGCTGCGACGTTTTTTATATAAATAAACTATCTATCTAAGACAAAACTTGTACAACTGTTGAAGAAGAAGTCCACAGTTTAGCCCAACAATAACAGTAACAGTTGGAGGCAAACTGGAACATGTCTTGTCTGTCATGTCGCACAAGCGATGCGATTTTTAAAAAAAAGCGGTGAAAATTGCACGACAGTCGTGTAGTCTCGCGACTTTTTTCTGCGATTTTTTTTCGGCCATCGAGCTGCCCATGCGAGGCTAGGGTGGCCACGATATAATCCCAAAATGTAATGAAAATGCAATCTAAAAACACTTGAAATGTCCGCTAATACAGGTTTCGTGTAACTGACAAAATGGCCTAATGTTGCTGTCCGCGTCCGCTTAATAGAGGGGTCCGCTAAATACAGGTTCGATTTACAGTAAATATGGGAAGAAAATGTCGGGACCCAAGCAGGTGTCCGCTTAATAGAGGGCGTCCGCTTATATGGGGTCCGCTAAATACAGGTTTCACTTTGGGTTTCACTGTAGTATACACCGAATGCAAATATGGCCGTCCAACAATTTTTTGTTTGGACAGGTTCTCAAGAAAAGAAAAGCAGTTGAATAATAATAAAGATCAGGTCAAAATAAGTCAATGTGTGCATTTTCAAGGCCATATTCCTTTTTTAGGAAAAGTTATAGGCAATCAAATTTTGGGAAAAACATGAAAGCGAGGCTAGTGAGGATATAATGTCTTTTCTCAAACAAACGCTTAAAATTTCAGTGAGCCATAACTTTGCAACCGTTAAACCAAAAACACTCAAACTTTGCAAGATGATACACTTAGCAACACTTGTTTACGTGATATCATTAATTTCTCTGAAAACTTAGCCAAACAAAGAATTGCCTGACGGCCATATTTGCATTGGGTGTATAATCGCCCAAACATTAGCTGAAGACCATTGATGGGATTGTTACAAAGTGACCCCGAATTTCGCTTCAGGAGTGCATAAAGGGGCCGTTTAGGTTTTTTTGTCCGAATTTGACAAAAGCCTCGAACAAAAACAACAATAATAAAACTTTCCAGTGATTAAACTCCACGCCATTTCTTTTTTTTACTCGGTATCATTTGCGGGGATCATTTCCGGTCCGGGATCATTTGCCAGCCAATTTGGGTATCATTTACGGGCTGGGGATCATTTGCTGGCCTGAGGTCCAGGAAAGGAGGCTGCCCAGAAAAATAATGGTTCAGAATGACATGCACGTTACAGGGGGTGACAACTCCAAGAAGGTCTGTTTCGGGAGAAAAACAAAATTCTTCCGGGAATATGAAGATTTTGCCGGGAATCTGGAGACTCAAAAAATTTTCGGGAAAACATGAGATAATGTTGTTAAAATTTCGGGAAGTTTGAAATTTTTTCGAGAATGTCTCCGTCACGTTCTCCCGTCACGTTGATTTCCTCAATCGTTCTAAACAACACAAGAGGATCTGCGGCTTTTCCCTACACTATAGTGACACGAAAAGCCGCAAAATTCATCTTCCAGCTCGGTATGCTTACCATTATATTCAACTAATTTATTCTTGTTTTGCTCACCAATAGCGTAGCTCCATCGTTTGATATATAAACCACACACAACCCACAATCCCTTGATTCGTTTTGACGATGGGCTGGCGCTCGAAACGTCAGCTTTTGGATCTCTTTACTGCGGCAAATTTCCCTTATAATTCAACACATTGATACATTGCTCAAATATGGTAAAAAAGTTATCGATATACGCTATGTCTACATGACGTATATCCAACGATGGAGGTAAATTTCGCATTTTGACAAGAGAATGTAAAAATGACGGACCGGCCTCGATATTTTTTCTTCAAACTGTGCTTTGTTATCAATGTGTTGAATTTTTAAACCATTATTGCGCTCTAGCTTGCCCAATTTTAGCCGACTCGGCCTACGGCCTCGTCGGCTAAGAATTAGGCGATATCACGCGCGCTTTCGCGCTATAATAGTTAATTATCCGGAACTCAGTTGATAAAACCAAATTTTCGTGTTTCTCTCCTCCATCCAAATACCACGAAGCTCAGTCAGCCGACTCGCATATAATTAACCGCATATAAGCGAGTCTAATTAACATCAAATTACCGCATGCAAGCGGTTAAAGTAGGCCCAATTCACCTACTGAGAAATAACGAAAATAGAGCTGATCTCAAACTGGCTTTTGTCTTTCACTTGAATATTTTACATAAAGTAAAACTCCTTTTTTAGAGTAAAAGAAGGAAAAATAATCAGAAGGGTGTATGCCCCGAACCCGAGTAATTTGCTTCATAACTAATACCCATATCCACTACACCAACGAGGGCTAGCTGACAGGAACTGTAATTTTTATCATATTTATAGAGTTACCCATAACAATAAATGAAAGCTTACCGTTTTCAAATCAGTGCTTAACCCTAAACACTGAAAATCAGTGCTAAACTGGAGCTCTTTTCTCTCTGTTCTGCGTCTAATATTGAAATGGGGTTCTGTTCTCGTGTACCTCAGTAATATAAAGAATACTACTTTTAGGTAACTAGGACCTATTTTACCCGCTTGCATGCGGTAATTTGATGTTAATCAGACCCGCTTATATGCGGTTAATTATTTGCGAATCGGGTGGCTCAGTGAAGTTAACAACCTCTAATTTCATTGGACCTGGGTATCACGCAGCTCTATTGTTTTCAGGGCTAGGGTCCATTGTTAAAAAATAAAAATAAATAAATAAAATAAATCGTCTTTATTTAACGAGGGTGACACTAAATAGTCAAAGACTAACAAACCTGTGGCCCTCGGATTCCAGATCGAATTGGAATTTGGAAGTGTTGGTTTTTGAGGAGAGGGGAAAACCGGAGTACCCGGAGAAAAAGGCTCTCGGAGCAAGGAGAGAACCAACAACAAACTCAACCCACATATGACGACGGGGCCGGGAATCGAACCCAGACTACATTGGTGGGAGGCGAGTGCTCTCACCACACTACACCACCCCTGCTCCTTGTTATGTTTTCTCAGCTAATCAGAGGAGACCTTGTAAGAGCTGCGTACCCCCCCTCCCCAAATCGATGCAGCACCACAGTCTTTCGTTGTTTGTTTTTAGAAAGTAAGCCCTTTATTAATATTTAACATGGTTTTCCAATAGCCCTGTTCGCGGTTAACCTTTCTCATTTGCATTACAATAAAAATCAACGTGGTTGCGAGGCAATTTCGGGCAATTTTGTGGTTTCTGCCCGAAATTGCCTCGCAATCATGTTGATTTTTATTGTAATGGAAATGAGAAAAGTTTACCGTGAAAAGGGCTATTGGTCTCACATAGAGCATACGTGTTTACCAGTTTGGACTGATAAGAAGAGTTATTCAAGCTATTGTTTTAATTTAATTTTATATCTTCAATAAGCTATATCTACATCTACTACATCTGAAACACTTCACTTTGATGTCACTTTCACTTGTAGCATGGTGTTGTGATCATCCGTGGACTTTCCAAAGATACAACGGAAGACGCTCTTCTGAACTATTTAGAGAACACGAGGCGTTCAGGTGGCGGGCAAGTGGAAGAAGTGAAAATCAATGGAAATTCGGCACGAGTAAAGTTTGAGTCATCAGAAGGTAATTTTTACGACCATATACATGTAACATCGTGATGTATATTCTTCCGAATTTATAAGGAGCTAAGGCACAGCATTTTTGCGATTTCTCACCTCTGGGCTATGAAACCCCAATCACATTGCCTTGCAGAAAACGGAACAAATACGAATCAATGTTGTTTCGTTGTTGTTGCTGTTGTTGTTTTCTGAATCGTTTGTTTTACAGCGGTTACCAATAACACGACTAACACGCGGCTTGGTTTTTTATAACGATACAGACCGGTTTATTTTGATTTTTTGTATCACTTGATTTATGAGAGTTATCACCAAAGGTAGCACGAGGTAACTTTTAATCTTGAAGACTGATATTGAAAATAATATTACTACTAAAACAACAACAATAAGACAACAATGAAAAAGAATATTACAATTTAAATGGAGAGAAGTGAACACGGATTGGAAAGGAGTATCTGACACTTACGTTTAAAGAGATGAGTCTATTTATGTCATTAGCAATCTGCTATTTGTACCATCGGATATCATTCAATTTGATTATCTCTGTTATAGTGGCAAACCATGTGGTCCAACGTGACAAGCATACCTTAAATGGTGCTTCACTTGATGTCACTTTAGAGATGTCTGATAATTGCAAGGAAGGTGGAAAAACTATCATGGTTACTGGCCTTGCAGCAAAGACCACTAAAGACTCCATTTTGAACTACTTTGAAAATAAACGACGATCCGGTGGTGGAGAGGTGGAAAATGTGGAGTTTCAACGTGACAAGGGTGTGGCTTTCGTGACATTTGAAGATACAAATGGTAAGTGAAACTGTTTTCTAAGGTGAACGCTGTTTTCAGTGATAGGTGAGAATCCGTGTTGTACCTGTGTTTATACTACAGTCGAGCCTCCCGTCAGCGACCACCCAAAATGCAAAGGCAAGGTGGTCGCTTACGGAAGGTCTGATCACATCACACGGGTCTTAACTTTGACTAACATGGACCTGTATTAATTTCAATGTAGATGCAAATGTTTTTGGTTGGCATGGAGTGAGAAATGGAATTTCCCCGAAGGGGCAATAATGAGGCCCTGAGGGCCGAACTACTGGGGGGCGATTACCTTCATTCTGGGCAAGCAAACACCTATCAGCGAAAAGTTTTTCATTATACAGAAGTTTTGATGCAAGGGACAAAAGTTTAGTTGTATTGAAGGTCTACAGTAACGACACATTATTCATTTTACGTCTGTAGTGGCATCGAAATATGGGCGAGTGGTCGCTTACCAGAGGTTAAAATCAATAGAAAAATTCAAATAACCAGCGTTGAAAGTGGTCGCGGTCGCTTACCAGACGTCGTCGCTTAAGCTAGGTTTCAACTATAGCTACTTTGTTCGATCGCCGCGTAGAGGATTCATCCGAGCAACCCTTTACACCCACTTATTTATAAAAGGGTAGGTTGCTCCCCTGGCCGTTACAATCTCAGGTCAGAACGCCGTATCTACCCTCTACCAACAAGAACTGGCCGATTCAAGAACTTTGTAACAGTGAAACATCAACCATTGTAGTTTAATAGTAATATAACCTTTACATTTTGTAACATTACGCCTAAAATTTGTAGTATATATATAATCTGCCTATAATTCAGTTTTTGCTGCAAAAGGCTTGAATAAACGATGTCATTATTTATTAAAAAAAACTTGGTATTTGGAAAAAGTGGTCGCTTAGGAGTGGTAGCTTAGGAGAGGTGGTCGCTTACAAGAGGTTCAGTTGTCGCTTAGGAGAGGTGATCGCTTAGGAGAGATGGTCGCTTAGGAGAGGTGGTCGCTTAGGAGAGGTGGTCGCTTAGGAGAGGTGATCGCTTAGAAGAGGTGGTCCCTTAGGAGAGGTGGTCGGTAGAAGAGGTGGTCGCTTAGGAGAAGTGGTCGCTTTGGAGACTTGGTCGCTTACGAGAGGTGGTCGCACATGGAGGTTCAGTCGACTGTAGACAAACTTCGAGACTCATAACCAGGGCCCGGTTGTTCGAAAACCGCTATTAAATCCGATTAACGCTAAGATTGTTATTTGTCTAGGTTTAGACGTTTTGCTGTAGTTCTGAAGTAGTCAAGTAGTCAAGGTCAAATTGTAGGTCGAAAACAATTCACAGTTATTTGCATTGTAAAGGTGTACATGTAAATTCAAAGTTGGGGCTAATTCTGGGTTAACTAAATCCTAGTTTAAACAACTCGGCTATGAATGAAATGTTTTCTTCTAAAGAAACTGTGCTGCTGCGTCGAAGGGGAAGTAAAACACCAAACTTGTTATCGACCAAATTGATAAGTGAACTGGCCAACATGAACTGATTCAAAAGCAGACGTTTCTAGCGCTAGCCCTTCGTCAGAGTATATCAATTCGCTGAGATACCAATTACCAATTCACAACTAGATGAACTTATGTTCTGGGTGTTCCTTGGTGTTGCGGAAGCCATTGTTGTTTAGCTTTTGTGTTGCGGTGTGGGTATTGTTCAGTGTCTTTCGAATCTTTTGTTTTGCGTCATTTGGTGATCATAACATCCGCAACACCAAGAAACTACCGATGTTCTTTGCTTAAGTTCGCCCTGGCTGAATATGCAACCCTAGTATAAAAACGATCATTCTCTCTATTTCTCCCTCTTAGCTGTTACCACTGTGCTACAACGTGACCAGCATTCCTTAGACGGAGCCGTCCTAACCGTTGCATCGAGTGACACGGCAGTTGCGTTGCAAGAAAACGAAGAAATCCAAGAATCACGAGCCATTGAAGTAACTGGACTTGCCTCAACTACAACCAAAGATTCCATTATAAACTATTTTGAAAACACTCGGCGCTCAGGAGGAGGGGAAATAGAAAACGTGGAGTTCACGCCCGAAAAGGGATGTGCTGTCGTGACTTTTCTATCGGCTGAAAGTAAGTAAAACTGCTGAAATACAGGACTAGACTCCAGCCCTAGATCTGCACCCCGACGCAGTAGTTGTTAGTCCACATTACCCAATGAGATTCTAGATCAAGGCAAAACAAGCTTTTAAGTTTTTGATTATTTAGATGAGTGGTATAATGGTTAAGAATAAATAGTAAGTTAGTAGTGCGGTAAGGCTGTAAGTTTTAATTGATAGTTGAAGCAATATTCAGTCATTAATTCACTATCCAGGATCTTGCGTATCATTAAAAGAGTCTTTATTACGACAACGTTTCTCGGGTAAATATAATAAGTAAAAGAAGTCTAGATTTAGATTTCGCGCGAATTATTGGCTTAGCCTTTGGGTGAACACAGTGACCAACTTATCTCTCTTGATCCTTTAATCTTCATCTTTGTTTCTTATTAAGGTGCACGAGGGGCTGTAAACAAAGGAAATCTCACCCTTGATAAATCAGAATTAAAAGTTACACTACAAAAGCCTGTCAAGAAACTTCCCATTGATACTATGAGGCTCCTTGTGAAAGGTTTGAATGAACTTACTACACGGGACGCACTGATTTCTTACATGGAAGTAGTCAGTGGATTGGAAGTATCAGATATAGAATTTGGAGAGCAGGGCTGTGCAATGGTGATTTTCAGTGAAACATACGGTAGGGGCGCTGTAAACTATTTACCAAAATCCTATGGAAATATAGAAGGGTGTTACGCATTTTCCTTTTCTTTAACAACAAAAGGAAATATAACATTCTCCAAACAACATTCTTAGGAAAAATATGTAAAAAATCATTTTTACCTTCAGACATAGCAATAGTTGTAAGGTTTTTTCTAAAACCTCTCATGAGTTGGGGAAGGGTATGAAAAGGTTATAATCAAATATTGGGTATAAAAAGAATTATATAAACAGCTATTTCGAGAAAGATTGTCATCCAAAAGTGTTGAAAGGCTAGAAGGAAGTATGGGTTGACATAACACAATACGAAACAAAGGGTTTCCAACGGCTCAGTTTTGATCTTTTACATTGATTTGTCACAAGCTAAACGAAATAAACTTAAGCTTAGTTCGCAGAATGTTCTGCAAACGTCAATGCAAATAGATATAGGTTAAGTAGGAATTATTCTAATTAGTGCAAAACACATTATTCACTTGCAAAACAAAATTCAGACAGGTATAAAGCAATGTAACAGTCTCCAGAATGTAATTTCAAATACAGGAAACACACTGGCAATGTTTACTCGCTGAAATTTGCTTTGATATGTAACGTTCTTGCACTGTTAGCATTTCCTTTCTTGTTCTTTTTTTCTGACGTCGCAATAAAATGTATCCAATCTTACAGACCAAGAGGTGCATACTTAGAAGAAAAGTTCCCGTATGTTAATTATACCTGGCGCTCGCCATGTTGTCGCTTACACGTAAAGGCTTCAGTATGACAACCTATCTTGATAACTGTCTAATGAAAAGCGTAACTGGTGAGTTTTCTTTTTTTTTTAACTTGTTATTGTTTCCATTTTCTCTCGCATCTAGACTACGAGATCATTGCAAAAAAGGTTGCAAAGAGGAAACTGGATGACAAAATGCTGTCGGTAGAGAAGGTTCCTGTTTGTCTTTGTGTCCAAGTCACGGGTTTGAACAGGGACAACACCACAGAGGATGCTGTCCTGTACTACTTTGAAAATCCCAAGAATGGTGGCGGTGATGTTAACAACGTTGAACTCAACATAAAAGAAGGCTGGGCACTGGTGTACTTCGAAGATCCACTAGGTATAGAGCGTTTTCACTCACGTGACCTTCAGTCCCGTGGGACTCAAATGACAAAGGCCATGTCACCCATGTTGGTGTTCCTAACAAAAGAAGTTAATTAACATTCTTTTGTACGGGAACACCAATATGGCGGCTATGACGTCAAGTAAAAACGCTCGATACGTACCGTTAAAAATGCAACTACAATCATGGCTGATTACTTTTAGGATATGCCGTTAATTGTATTACCTTTGCTATTGCCAGTACCAAAATCGCCGATTATTTGAGCCCCTACAACCCTACTTCACAATGTTGAATCCATAAATTGAACTAAACGGCTGATGCATGTTTGACTCCTGCATGTCAACAGTCATCTGGGGGGGAGGGTAGTGGTGGCGGGGGGGGGGGGGATATGCAGAAGTGCTTAGTGATCTGAAAAAGCTAAATAAATAATATAATAGTAGTTAATATTTCTAGGGCTAGAGAAATTGCTGTAGGACGGTCACATTCTCTAATGTTTCCAGCCAGTGATATTATTTGTGACCCCAATAACCCGTCGGTACATTTATTTTTCTTCGGCAGTTGTTGCTAAAGTTTTGGAAAAGAGTCACACCCTCAATGAAGCACCGTTAAAAGTTAGACTTCACAACCAACTCGTTTCTATGCCAGTCTCTCCGCCCGATGAACATGGTCTGGAGAAACAAATATCCGTAGAAGCTCAACTAATGCTTTTTATTATTGAGCGACGTCAAGTTGATCTAACACATCTGCAGGATAAACATCGTGTGAAGATAAGTTGGGATAAAGGCTGCAATCATATCACTCTTACGCCTTTCCCTGAAAAATCAACAGACATAGATCAATTGGAAGACGCGTCCAAGGCAATTGCTTCCTTTATTGATGGATTTGAGACAAGCACGTTTCAGATCACGCCAGATGCTTGGAATTCTGTTGTGGAAACATTTGAAGAAAAAATCACTTGCATGAAAGACAAAGTAAAAATTCAGCTCTTGAATCAGTATTATAAAATTGTCTTAACAGGGATGAAGCAAGAAATGGAAGGCTTAGTTAAAGAACTAGACGAATTGAAGACAGAAATTGAAAAACGACTAGCACTTGAGGCATCTAAAGCAACAACCACTGTCAGTAATATCCCGTTAAAGGGCCTGAAGTTTTTGAATGATCTTGACTTTGACAAGGAACTCCAAGTCAAATACGATGACACACAAGTAGACATTATTCTCGACAAAGGTCAGGTGCATATTTGTGGTCCTTCAAAAAACATTCATAAAGCAACTGCAGATATATGGCAAGCCGTTGCAAACATGAAGGACGTACGTCTTGAAATCTCCCAGAATGCTACCGGGGTACTTAGAAGCGCAGCTTGTCAGTCATTTATTAAAGAGCAATTAACAGCCAACAATTTACAAGCTCTCCTAACCTTTGATCTTAAAGAGGAAGACGAAGACGAGTTCTCAGTTACAGCAATCGTCATGGGAATGAACTCTGACGTTGCTCACAAAGCTTCAATTTTAGTGAAAACGATCATTAGTGAAGAAAGCATTCTTTTAGAAGAGGGTCAGGTCCAGCTCGAGAAAAGTGAGAAATGGCGCCTGTTTAGAAATGAACTCACCGCTAATTCTATTTTAAGTATCAAATTCGATCGAAACACCAAGAAATTGTGCCTAGCGGGGAGAAAGGAGGATGTTACTTCTGCACTGAGAAGTGTCAAACGCTTCTTGAAAGAAAATACTATTGTCAGCGAAGTTGTGGAACTAACGACGGGCTGCCGAAGGTTTCTGGCAAAGTACCGAGAAAACGATCTTCGCCAAATACAAGAAGAATTGAACAAGCACTCTACGCTTATTAAGGGGACAGGAGGTGACGATGACGAGGACGTCGTCGTCACTGGTACGACCGATGGGGTTGCCAAAGGCACGAAGATGATCCAAGATTTAGCCTCCACCGTTGAAAGCCAGAAGGTTCCTCTTGACAAACCAGGAATGCGAAAAGCACTTAATCGAAGCAAGGGGAAGAAAATACTGGCTCTACTAGAAAACGAAAACAAGTGTGTAATCGAGTACGTTAATGCCGAGAAAGATGCTTCCTTACTGAGCTTGACTGAAGATGCAAAAGGAGATACAAAGAAAATAAAGAAAGAGTGCGAGTGTAGTTTCCTGACTCCAGAAGGTAAAACGATCAAGGTGTTTAAAGACAACATCTGCGATCGTAACGTAGACGTTATTGTCAACGCAGCCAGCGCTAAACTCCAGCATTCGAGTGGTGTCTCCAAAGCCATAGTTGATGCCGGGGGAGAAAGTATCCAGGACGAGTGCGATAAATTAATTATCGAACATGGATCTATTTTGGAAGGACAAGTTGTCGTTACATCCGCTGGAAAGATGCCCTTCAAGAAGATCGTCCATGCCGTGGGTCCACTTTGGAGAAAGGAAGCAACACGAGAAAAGTCAATGGGCAAAACTCCAAGAGAGGAGAAGCTCCTTCGCTATGCAGTGTCAAATGCCTTGCACGCAGCAAGAACCTTTACTTCCATAGCACTACCTGCCATTAGCACGGGTGCTTCTGAATTTCCACGTGATTTGTGCGCTAATATTATGGTTGATGTCACCCTAGAGTTTTGTGAAGAAAATCCATCCTGCAGTTTGTCTGAGATTCAGTTCACCAGCATTGATGATGCAGTTGTTAACGCTTTTGTTACTGAGATGACTGCCAGATTTGGGCAAGATCCCAATTTTCTAGATGCTTCAAAACGAAACGTCGCATCAAGAGCAACGGGCAAAGGAAAAGGCAAGGGTAGAAAAAAGACAGCCCCTACATCGTCACCTGTATCGGATACACCAGATGGGCCAAATGATATCACGACACCGGAAGGTTTAAAAGTAGTTCTTGTGATTGGCGATATGACTCGTGAACAGGCAAGTTACACCCTATTTCGTACAAAAGAAATCACAAATCAGACCAGTACTGCTCACTGATGTAAACACTTACAGTAGAAACTCTCATTACGGACTCGTTTATCAAACCAGATCTCTCACTACGATCATTTTAGTTCCTCCGAAAAAAAAAGACAAAATTGTACTACTAAACTTTACCACTACAATTCTTGAGCCTTTGTAAATAATACCACAAGACCAAGCTTTGTACTTTAGGTTCGGCAATTAGTAAAAGTGGCAAATAAACGTATTAGAGGAAATAGGTTTTAAATAGCTACCGAGAGAGCTGAAAAAATCAACAACGGGAATTTACCGTATAATTACAGTAATAGCCCACGTATAAGAACCTGGGTTTTAAGAACCTGTTAGGCTAAAATTTTCATTTTAAGCCCCCTCCAAATAAGAACCTATTAAGGCTAAAATTTTAAGTTAGGTTCTTATCAGTGGGGTTGCTGTAAAAGTGTATAGGTAGTATCAACATGAGTTTGTTTGTTATGTTTTGTTAAAGTGCCCATAACCTAAATTTTTTTATTTTTTTATCTGAAACTAGACATTACTACAAGAGCTTCTGTGAAAAAAAATTTGCGATTAAATTAAAACGCGATTTTTTAAGATTTTTTTGGCACACCATTCGCCCTAGTCTTCTCTCGGAGCTATGATGTAATATGACGTACTTTAAGGAACACGTAACTTCACCTCCAGGAAAGCATTGAAGAGTTTCTGTGAGTTTTATTCGAGCGGAATTGTATAATAGAACGGGAAAAGGTTGAATTATGGACCCAGGCGAAAATTTTACCAAAGCGAAAGTGAATTTTCAAGTTTCACCATGGTTGACATATTTCGGTTCGCAAACAAAGATCCGAAAACTCGCTAAAGATCGCTTGAACGAGGTATCGAAAAGACTCGATGAAGAAAGGGAGCCGGATAAACTAAGTGGAAGGAGAATTCAGCCGTAAAATTAAAGGCCAATGTTATTCCTCGAAAAGGCGAGTACAAGTTTGGATTTTATGATTTGTTGGTTTTATAGTTTGTTGGGCGTTTGTTGTTGTTTTTTTTAAGTGGCTTAAAAATTACTGTAATTAGACGATGTAGCGCTCTTTTACAAAGGTTTTGATTCCATTTGTTTTAAGTGTTTTTAGTTTTCCGTTTTTTTTTTCTGTGAATTTTCATTAAAAAGTCTTGCTTAAATTTGTCATTCGAGTCGGCTTGTACTAGTTTGTTGTCAATAATTTACACGCCATTTCGCGATCGGATTTTACGAGATAATTCGTACTTCCACTACATTGCTCGGTTTGTATGCTTTTATTTCTCTATCCTCATCGGAGGTAAACGCAATAGCCGTTTATTCTACCGAGAGACATAAACTGGTAGAAATGAGTTCACTTTGCAAAGGAAGTGTTTTTGTTTATGAATGGAAAGTTGTGAAGGTAACCGAGTTAATTTAGAATTTGCCCGCGTTGTCTCAGTTTAGCTTTGCGCGGCGCCTAAGAAACATTTCTTGGAAAGCTGTACATGAATGATTTTCTAGACGAATCGCAGAATTAAAGTAGGAAAAATAATTAAGTTATTTACCAGCCTAGGTCGATCCGTATAGGAAACAACTGTGCCCGAAGTCTTGAGTAAGGCCCTTCGGCCTCTGGCTGTACTCAAGACCTCGGGCACAGTTTTTTTCCTATACATACCTCCCGGCCGGTAAATAACATGTGTAGTCGATTTATTTAATTCAGATGTAGCTGGTAAACTTTTCAAGCGGGAGCTCAGACATCTTGCAAAATAAACTGACCAGTCACCCACAAGCACACCGTTTTCAAGACGCTTTGTCAGCTCTCCCTCCAATTGATCTCTTTCCGCCTGTTCTCGCCTGTAGTTTTGCAGCCATTCCTTGTCAGCTAGAGGCTTATTCGCGTACGGTTCGAGCGAATCATCTCGTATATATACCGCTGTCTGTTTCTTCTATTACTACTTCTACCGCGATCGTTTCGTCTTCCCTACTTTATTTCTCGTTTTCTGATTCAGGAAAACTCTCTTCTTGCGAAGACATTGCGATTTCTCGAGCTTTTTGTGTAGAAAAAGTGAAGGCAAGGCAACGCGCGTTCCTGAATTTACGTCACATGCGAGCCTGTCAGTTTGAATGATCAGCGGAGCGGGCGTACCACAAAAATGTAGATTTAAAAAATTCGAAAAAAAAAAAGTATTTTATTCAAATTGCAAAATTTTTTCGCGGAAGTTCTTATAGTAATGTCTAGTTTCAGATAAAAAAATATAAAAATTTAAGTTATGGGCACTTTAAGGACATACTGTATACTGTACCTGCACTAAACTGCCTATAGGCATTGCTGTATGGTACAAATAAATGATTTATATTGTATATTGATATTTATAATATGCTATAATATATTTAAATGAAATTCATATGAAAATATAAAAACCTATTTTAAGAACCTTGTTAGCCTAAATTTGCTTTAAGTACCATTTATATACATGTAAGGACCTATTTAGGCTAAATTTAAAAATTCAGGTTCTTATACGCGGGCTCGCTCATTTTATACAATATTTGCATTATTTGCAATTAATAACCGTTTGGTTTCTCTTACATTTAACATCTTTTTCGTGTACACCCAAACGCATCCTTGTGCGTTCGCCTCCAGAAATTATTTGTAAGAGAACATGTTGCTTCGGTAGCTATTTTATATTTAATTTTGGCACAAAGGGGAAAATGTACGTTAATTACAGCTTATGTTATTCCACAGGTTGACGCGATCGTGAATTCGACTTCCTCAAACCTGGATCTTAGTAAAAACGCCAGTGCTAAAGCCCTGAGTGTTGCTGCTGGTTCCAAGCTACAACAGGAATGTACAGCGATTGGTCAAGTACAGACTGGTGGTATAGTCGTTACAAGTGGAGGGAACCTGAAGTGCAAGCATGTTTTCCACACTTCATGCGCCGGGTGGGAAAATGGAAAGGGCGAACAGGTACCAAAATGCACCCATATTATAGATAGACTTCCGCTATCTCGAACTCTCAATGGGAACGGAAAATTGTTCGAGATAGCGGGGTTTGAGATATTGAGGGTGGTGTAAAATTTTGTAATTCTCAACAAAACTAAACCGTCGGTGCTCGGAGTCTGCCGTTAAGGTCTCTTTATTCAATATAAGCGATCAATACTGTTTATATTATTGTCAGTAGTTCTTTTTCTCATTTAGCGCGAAACAAAACTTGCTTTAAGAAGAAAACGAACATTGTCTTCCATACGAAGTCCAGTAAAACCGTAGCTACTTAACCCAACTACGAGTGCTTTAAAAAAATAAACGCAAACGACTATGTACAACGAATCAATGTTCTGCAATACGATACGATGCGATGCAATACAATACACAATACATACAATACAGCGCTACGACTGTACTGTTAAGTGAAACTGTATACTGCATATCAATTTTGGACAACATGGGATACCCTTTCAGTGAACATAATCAATTACAAAAACAAAACTCATTGTAATTGCGTCCTGTTTCATTTACCTAACATAATAATTACTGCAGTTCGAGATAAGGGGTGTTAATTTAGACTATAGGAAGTCGCAACTTGTTCGAGATAGTGGGGTATTCGAGATAACCGAGCTCGAGATTTGTAAATAACTGAAAAACAGTAAGCACAACCAAGGGGAACTGCTTTCAGTTCGAGATAGCAGGGAATTTGAGATAGCTGGTGTTGGAGACAGCGGGAGTCTACTGTATTCACCCTAGAGGAAGCCATGTGTCATATATTTTTTCACTTTTGGTTATCAAAATTTATTTCTGTCATTTATCTTAACATCCGGACCACTTATGTCTCTAATAGCCCCGTCCTCTCCCTTATTTACAGATATCATAATATGATATTTAATTAACAGTCAAGACTATGAAACACTTGACAATTCTGATTCGAAATATATTTGCATGGATGAAGTTGAAACCACGCAAAATTACAAATCTCCTGTTTTCAGGTATTGCGTGACATTATAAAGAAAAGCCTTAAAGAAAGTCAGAAGCGAAGCCTTTCAAGTATCGCCATACCTGCCATTGGAACTGGAAATCTTCAATTTCCTCATAATCGCGTGGCTGCTGCGACCTTCGATGAGGTGCTGACATTCAGTAAGAACAATCCGAGAAGCTGCGTGAAAGAGGTCCACTTGGTTGTGTATGACAAAGATTTTTCGTCTGTGCAAGCTTTTCAGACTGAATTACAAAGTCGCAAACGGAACCCGCCCCAGGCATCATCAACAAAGAGTGGAAACAAGAAGCGTCGTAGGTCACGCGGGGTAACTGCAAAAATGTCCGATCCTTTTGACACGCCTGCTATGGATGACACTTTCGATGATGGTGTTTTAGAAGAATTAGATCCAACAAGACCCGAAATTACCCTAGGTAGCATCACAGTTCAAGCTGAGATTGGTGATATTACCAAGGAGGTAACCGACGCGATCGGGACATTGTCAAACGAAGAGTTAGATGTTGCATATGGCGGCGGTGTGGGAAGGGCCATTCTTACTGCTGGGGGAACAAGTATTCAAACAGAATGCTCATCTCAAGGGATTCAGGCGCCAGGTGCTATTGTAGTGACTGGAGCAGGAAAATTACAAACCACAAAGATTTACCACATGGTTCCAGACAAACTGAACATGGCCTCCATTAAAGAGTGCATTGTGAAGTGTCTAAAATCAGCTGATTCACACGGGTTGAGCTCAATATCTTTCCCAGCTGTTGGAACAGGAAATGTCAAAGTAGGGATAAAAGAAGCAGCCCAAGAGATGTTAGCTGCAATTGCCAAATTTGCTCAAGAACAGCCAACCACACTTCATTTCATTCGAATTGTCATTTATCAAAAACACATGTTTGAAGTCTTCCGTGATGCAATGGAGACATGCGTCTCTTCAATGGAAGGTGGACCGGGCTTTTTATCCAGGATCGCTGGCTGGTTTGGATTTGGAAAAAGTGCCTCATCTAATTCTTCAAGTTCCACTGCGTCTAAGAAAAGCAGGTGCAAAAAGGATGAAGCTTACTTGGAAATTTTTGCAGGCACAAAGCAAGACATCAAGAAGGCTGTCGATGAAGTTAACAAGGATTTGGCTGATCACTGCACCGCCAAAGTTATTGAAAAGGAAGCCTTTAGCAAGCTTTCCGAGGAACAGAAGAGTAAAATAATAAATTTACAAGAAAAACACGACGTCACTATAAAGATAGAAGAGCCAATTGGTCGCATATCTATTCGAGGTGACGCAGAAGACGTGCTAGATGTTGCTACCACCATTAACGAAATCGTCAACGAACAGCTAGAGGAAGAGCACAGCAGAGATGTTGAAGAGCTTGTATGCAAGACCGTTCAGTGGTACTATTCTGATGGTGATGACAATGACGGGTGGCAGCCCTATGACCCAAGGATTAACTACCAAATAGAAAGCGCGTATGGCAATGCCCAAAACTCCGTTCTTTTTGTAATTGACGGTGCCAGATGTGAGATTGTCTTCAAGGACGTGAAGGAAACCTGTCTTGAAGATGGTGAAGAAAGAAATGTCGTAAGGAAGGAGATTGGGAAAGGTAAGCTGCCTTTTATTTACCGTCGATTTCACTCCAATGCGACCATTTGAATCAAACTCCAGTTAGCACGGTTTGCAACAGACTCAAGGCAGTTATGCCTTAGATGGTAGGAGTTTCAATTTAGCCCGAGTGGAATTGAAGATGGCTGCTATTTGTTGCTCATAGGTGTCTTTAAAGCCGTGGATATTTCTATGTTATCTACCGCAGTTTAGATGTCTCTCAAGAAAATGGGGAATATATATGTTGTAGGATAAAATTATTTTAGGTTAAAAATAATTTCAAACTAGGTTAATTTTTATTTTCCTTTGTCTGAGATTATGTTAATGAATCTGGGACAAAAGAAAATAAAAATTAACCTAGTTTGAGATAATTTGTAACCTAAAATAATTTTAACCTTCAACATATACATAAGAACATGGTTCATTAGCAAGCACGGTTAAGTAGTAACACAGACAAGTCTTGCCTTTGGTTATATTTGAAGTCTTCGCTCAACTCGGTTTTGGTAAAATTTGCCCCATATTTCTTTCATGGAGCAAATTAAGTTAAGAAGGCAAAGTCGATCATGTACTTTGCGCTCATCAAAGGCCAACGTTTCACGTACCTCAAATGAATGATGGATTCAAGTACACGGCCTCCATGAAAAGCAGTTCTTATTTTTTATATGTTGTACCTCTTATTTGTTGTTAGGAAGATAGGTAGCTAGCTGATTATGATAAATAAGCTGATGGAAATACCGTGTATAAATAAAGTTATCTATTCTATTCTATTCTACATTTCAAACTGCTCAATGGACTTTGGATTCAAAAGGTCGCGTAGCAGTGAAATCGCTGGGAAGTTGTGTTTTCAGTCAATAACGTTTCTTAAAAAGTTAAAATATTGTTTCTCTTCAATGATGCAACCTTAGCTAAGTAACAAAGAGAATGCATTAACCTTTCAGGTGACGGTTACCTGAACATTTGACTTATACGTTTCCCAAGCTTCTGTACTCCACTATTCGATTAAGCAGATATTCTATTTCCTGATCTGAATATGCCAATTATATTAATAAATAATTGCACTGAACTTGGTGAAATGGCATGCTTACATGGTAATGCTAAAAGAAAAAAGCGCAGCGGTGAGACAAACGATATCGAAAATGTTGATATCGCCTCCTATTTCTTTCGTTCAATGCTAGCTTGGCCGAAACCTGATGCAGTAT
The DNA here is from genome assembly GCA_024195265.1 of Dendrophyllia cribrosa. Taxonomy (NCBI): domain Eukaryota; kingdom Metazoa; phylum Cnidaria; class Anthozoa; order Scleractinia; family Dendrophylliidae; genus Dendrophyllia; species Dendrophyllia cribrosa. Next base: position 19,991,534 of record JAJLRJ010000005.1, read on the forward strand.
TCAAACTTTCTCGTTCATTATGGTTCATTATGATACCGGCGTTTCAGTGAAATAAATTCCAGTGGCTTAAACGAGATACAGGTTTACAAATGACCCTGGAGTGTGTTCACTATAATTCGTCATGTTTCAAACTTCTGGAGTTGTATGGCAACTCCATGCTTCTTCCGTTTGACCTCTGCACATTGTCCAAGTGTTGAATAATAATTTTAATTGTCATTGTTGTTGCGAAAGTATGATGGAGAATCCAAACATTATTTCCTGTTGTTTATCCTTGTGATCATTCAGGTGTTCCGTTACCTAATGATTGGTGCGTGCAGCCAAAGGACAGTTCAGGCAAAGAGCAAGAAGTTCATCTTGTCCAACTTGATCCCGTCAGCAATTCAAACGAGTATAACAAAGTAGCTGATGAAATTAGAAAGACTGCTTCTATCACCATAACTAAGATCGAAAGAGTGCAGAACCCTGGACTGTACCGCGCATACATAGTAAAAAAGGAACAGATGGAGCAGAAAAATGGTGCTAATGAAAAATTCCTTTTCCATGGTACCGCTAAAGGCAGCTGCTCTAGCATCAACACATTTGGTTTTAACAGAAGCTATTGTGGAAAAAACGGTAAGTTCTGACCATTTCTGTTCTAAGCAGCTTATTGTCGAGAATATAGGGGCTACTTTCGAACAAACTGTGGAGCTCTGTTCGTTGGAATAGTGAGACACTAAAATTTAATACAAACTGAAATGATTATGCTATTGAACTGAGAAGCTGAACGTTTCTCTCTCTGACACTCTTAACGTTAGCTTTTGAATCTAATCGTTGCCCAATATTTATTAATCTCGGTTGATGTGAAAATTTTAGTAGCTTATGAGAGAGTCGCTGGCCTTTTGTTAAGCGAATCTGCACAAAAAAAACTCTAAAATAGCGCAAGAATGTCGAATTAGAAACCTGAAGGTTTATGTGGTCTTGGGCTTCTTCAACACAATATAATTGATTAGAGAGAAATCACTGCAGGAACCATAGGTAGCCCAAACGCTTATTTTAAAAGTAAGCCTTCTACGCAGGAATGAACTGCAATGGGAGATATAAACTTGTCCATTGCTTCCTTAAATCTATTAGGCAACTAAGTAGAATGGACGTCGTTGTCACGCGGCTCTCATTATCATCTCGCTTTTTACTATTGGTTATAGTTTTAAAACACAAAAGCGAGAGAAAATGCTTTCTGTATTTCCATACAGTTATGGTTAATGCCTTTCAACCAATCAGAGCGCGCGTAGTATCGTGCTTAATTAATTGTTAAATAATATAAGCTAAAAGAGAAAACGACAGTTTCAAAGGCGTGAGAGGATGTGTCTCTTTAGCAGAGATATTGATACCGTGACTTTTCATAATATATTTTTGGGAACATCTTAAACGATAATTGCTTACACGAATGATAAAATTTCATTTCAGCCACTGTGTATGGCAATGGCGTGTATTTTGCTCGAGATGCCTCTTATTCTATACAACCAAAGTATTCTCCCCCCGATGGAAACGGAAACCGCTATATCTACCTTGCACATGTTCTTGTGGGTGAATACGCAAAAGGACGCCAGGGAATGTTAACTCCACCACCCAAAGGGAGCGACGCTACAGATGCATACGACAGTGTTGTGGATCAAACCGCAAATCCAAGCATTTTTGTTGTGTTTTATGACAATCTTTGTTATCCCGATTATCTTATAACTTTTAAATGAGCAAGAAAGCCTATAGTGTATATTATTATAGCTTGCTTAGCTGGCGGTATTAACCTTACGAGGGCAAAAAATGCGAGCGACCAATAGTCTCAGTCAGCTTTTTGCTGACTTTAGAGAAGAAGCCATTTAGATAAGTCTAGCTCGTACTCGGCATTCCCTAACATAGCATTAACTACGCCGGCTATATTCTTCACGGCTATGTTTTTGTGTCCAGTGTCTGAACTTTTAGGTGACACCAATGTATAAAAGTGGATTCATCGCGATTGTTTCCCCGTTTTCGTAATTATGTTAAAGGAAACTTTCACTGTTAAATAAATTGACTTTAAATTGTTGGAAATAAAGTCTAAATTTTATTATTTTTTAATACCAAATGAAAGAAAAAGTTTAGTGTAAAAAAATGGAAATGAATATTTCCGATTTTCACTTTTAAACTTCCCGCACTCCGCTATTTTGAATTTTTATGACGTCATATGGCTGCTTCCATTATTAAGAATCAATTGTATACAACAATTGGGCAACCATGTGACGTCATACATATTCAAAGTGGAGGCGCGCGGGAATTTAAAATAAAAAATAGGCGATGTTAGTTCATATCCAGTTTGTTTTGCACTAAAACTATATTTCCGCTTTTAGTAAAATAATTGAAATACAGACTTTATTTCCAACAATTTAAAGAATCTGACCCACCCAGTTTGCATTGCGCGCGTACGTTGGTTCATCCGCCATTTTCAGGGCCCCCGAAAGTCCATACTGTATTGTAGATGAGAAATTCACTCGTGCAAGAGGTGATATGCTTGCCCAAATATGGAATAGAGCCGCATCATAACAATAAGAGAAGCGCGCAATGCAAACTAGGTGGGTCAGACTCTTTAACGTCAATTTGTTATAACAGTGGAGGTTCTCTTTAATAATTAGTAAATTGTAAGGCTCAAATTAAGGCTCGCAGAGCATTTAATTTGGCGTCAGTTATTCACCTTTTAGAGAAGCAGCAGAATCACATATATAGCAGCTTCTTTAGTCCAAATCTCGCCTCTAAGTTATCTTTATACTTTACTTTACTATCGTTGTTAAATATATCAGGTACTTTTTGATTGTACGAGCAGAAATATTATAACAAACTAAATTCAATTTGAACTCTTTCATTGCCAGAGTCAAACTTTAAGTAGTTGCCAGAATCAAACTTTAAGTAGTTGGGTAATGTGGTTCTGAATTCCTATCTTGCGCACATTCGAATTTCACCTATTCAGCTGTACTTTCTTGTGGTCCAGTTTGTTTTTCAGCCAGTGAAAGAATTAAATCCAAAATGGCAGTCATCTTGGCCGTCATTTTAAATGACGTCACAGTCCCCAGCAGCGCCATAACCCATAATATTAATCTTTGATGACACGCATAATCTTTTTGTCAACTTTAGGTTTAAAGGTTTAAATCTTTATCGAGCTGTAGAAAACAAGAAAGCGGATAGGTTACGGTTTTTATTATGTTCTAGTAATATAATGCACTCATTCTATTGTTTAACTTCGTGCATGCCAGAGTTTTCCTCTTTCGACTGCTGGTAAAAACCATACCGCGGGGATGGAATAGAATCAGCCATTTTGGATCAATTTTGACGTCACTTACAGGAAGCCTTTTTCATTGAATACCAACTTTTCTGGAAAGTTGGTTACCCTTTCACACCCAGGTTCAATTATGGAGACATGTTGTGTAGTTCTAACTTTTGAGTGTATCGACGGTATATATTCCTATCGTGTGACCATTCAAATAAAACATCTTCGGCAGTACTTTTGCATGGCGCCATTTATTTTTAAATTTCAAGTTGGGTTTTTTTCCCTTAAATGTTCAGTTTTGGCACTCAAGGGAGTTAAATTGTTAACCAAATAGATCTGGTTCGATCACGAAAATCCAGCTAAAAAGAGCACCTTTGAAGTTAACTGCGGTAAGTTATATTCAGTATAAGTTATATTATACTACGAAACGTTTATTAAAGTGTTGTAGGATAATATATTTTTAGCGCGTGTTTCATAAAATCTGGCAGCTCATGCAGAAAACGTTACATGATCAAGGCAGGAATTGATGAGCACATACGATCTTTTTTAAAAAGTCTTTTACTGAATCTCCAAGCAGAACAGGTTTGCGTAAAACTCAGCGTAAGTAGCCAGGAATTGATGAGCACATACGATCCTTTTTTAAAAAGTCTTTTACTGAATGTCCAAGCAGAACAGGTTTACGTAAAACTCAGCGTAAGTAGCCAGTTTATTAATTAATATTGTAACTGATA